>OV702285.1:360674082-360914551 GCA_916181665.1 Avena sativa | reverse complement strand
TTTCACACAATTGCATATGTAAATAGATCAAACAAAAATATAAAAATAGACTACAAATATTAATATATTACATAGTTTAACACGTAATTCGTATAACCCAATTGAAAACTAGACTAAATAACTAGAACTAATCGAACTCCCGGTCCGAGGAGTCAAATGTTGTGGACGACACCAGAGTCGATGACCACTTGTACTCCGAGGAGGAAGAGTCGACGGTTATGGTCGACGTACCGGCGCCATTCTTCTTCTCCTCCTTCTTCTCGCGGTCTTCTCCTCCTTATCCTTCTTCTTGGCCTCCTTCTTGGCCCTCCTCGCCTCCCGATCTTGCTTCTTCGCCGCCTTTCGTGCCTCCTTCTCTTCTTTCTTGTCGGCGTAGAAGGTGACCTACACGGTCACGTCCTCTAGGAAACGCCGTGCCCACTCGAGGGGTCATGCGCTCGCCCTTCTCAGCGACGATGAGGCGCTGCTCAAGCTCGTGATGCCGCTGCCCTCGCCTCTCGCGTGACGGCCGGCGGCGGGTGGCGCAAGGTCTTTCGCCTGCCGGCGCTTCCAGACGTCCGTGAAGTTCATGGAGCGCCGAGGACGGCCGAGGCGCCAGGCGATCGTACGCGCGTGCCGCCTCGTGCGCCTTCTCGAACGTGTCGAGCCCGATGCGCTTGTCGCCGCACCGGATCTCGGCATAGAACGTCCCGTTCAGACGCGTGCGCACACCGCGGTAGCCGGATCTCGAGCGGCGGTGGGGAGGCATGGTGCAGGCGGAGCGACACGCGGCAAGGTCGAGGCGGAGGGCCGGGGCGACGGCTGCGCGATGTGTGGTGAGCCGAGGTGGAGGGCGGAGGCGGGTGGCAGAGCGATGCGCGGAGAGGTCGAGGAGGAGGCCGGACGCGGTGGCGAGGGTCGAGGCGGAGGTGGTGGCGGAGCAACGGCGGAGCCGGCGCGACGAAGGCGGGGCGACGCGCGGTAGTTTTCGCGTGGGGGCTGAATGTTCCGAGCGGTTGGGTGCGCGCGGACGGCTCACTTTATTGCGCGCACTGGAAGCGGCGCGCGTAGGATGCTGCAGAAGCCCGCGTGCGGCAAAAAAATTAGTGCGTGCCTGCTAGAGCTGCGCGCACCCACTCCCGCACTGTATTTTGGCTATTTTTTTAGCACGCGCTTGTTATAGCGCGCCTGCTGAAGATGCTCTAAGAGAGAGGGAAGAGATCACAGGGTCGCTGGTTTGCTTTTGCCTAAAGAAGAGAGAGAGAGAGAGAGAGAGAGAGAGAGAGAGAGAGAGAGAGAGACGTCGGGTAGCTAGGTCCTTGCTTTTCTCTCTTTGATGAATGCTAAGCGAGGAGAGGGATGGGGACCAGGAGAGGTGTGTTGGTTCTGGGGATGTGGGCTGGGTTAGGCCATCTTGCCAAGCAAGGAAGGGAGCATCTAGAAGGGAGCGTAAGGCCACGCCTAGAGGGGGTAGATAGATGGTTTAGCAAGATGTTTAGGTAGAAGGGTGGATAGGTATAGATGATAAGTTAGAGGATGTTCGGGATAGAGTGAACCAAGCAATTTTATCCACCTTCTAGTTTGAATTTAAACTAGCTCAAAACCAAAACAAGGCACACACATGCAAAAAGTGGCAAGGTCTTTTTGCATGAGCTCCAAGATAAGATGGAAACAATGGAGGAAAAGAAAATAGAAGGAAACTTGGGTTTAGTTGAGTTTGGATACATCTTGCAAGATTTGAATCAACAAGCTTTCTTCCAAACAAAAGAATTCCCCAAGGAAGGAAGATGGGGAGGCTTGCATGGGCCATGCATGGGTAATAAATGCCACATTTTAGTTGTGAAAACAACACATTTCCATATGGGCATATATGCATCATGCATGCATTCTAATTTGAATACAACCATGCCAAAGAATGAAATATTGCTAAACATATGGAATATATGGAATATAGTCATGTATGTTTATAATTTGGACATGCTAGTGTGTGTGTTCCACTAGATGGTCATATAGCCCAAAAATATATTAATGCATGATCACATTCTCAAATACAAGCCATATGAAAGATTGAAATCATTTCCACTCACCTAGCAATGCAAAGGCGGCCAGGTAGCTCCACATAATTCATATTGTGAAAAAAATGAGATATAACTATCGAAGCGTGTAGAATTAGAAGTGGAATCATTCCAACACACATGAGCTCGAGAAAATAACAGAAATGCAATTGCTCATATATACTTGGATGGTGGAATTATAAGGTGGTGAAATTGCAGAAGAGATATGCTCACAACTCAACTTGGGTATGAAGCAATTTATCAAGATCCAACTACAATATATCAATGATGGGGGAATATCAATCGGGATATACCCATGAAGCGGAGTCGCCAGCTGGATCGAGCCGACTGAAACCTAGCCCTGAGCGGGCCGACTCGCCCAATACGGCGACTGACGCATGCTGGACCTAGACGAGTGGCGCCGACTGGAGGCCCAAGACGGCGACTCCAATAGAAATCCCACCAAAGCACTTGTAAACCCTAACTGGCTGCATATATAAAGCCACCAAGGGCACCCCCAAGGGGTACGTCATATTAGATCTAGTCTCTCCCACCGCCTCCGGCCGCTCCATTGTAAACCAATCTATGATCATATACTGGATTGATAGAAGGACGTAGCGATCCTCCACCTAGGGGACGTGAACCTGGTACATCGTGTGCCAATCTCGCTCCCGGATTCTCCTACGTCGCCTTACTCCCTCTACGTAAGCTACCCCCAGTAGCATCTGTCGTGCAATACCACGACAGTTGGCGCCCACCGTGGGGCAAGCGGTGCTTGGAGGGTGATAATCCGGGCGAGATCCTTTATCAACATCGACAAGATCTCCGCGCGCCGGTATAAGGCGTAGTGGAAAGGTAACGCCCATAACAGTCATCGACTCAGCAGATCGATCGGTAAAGTGCTACTTTCCATTAATTAATTTACCTACATGGTCCAGATTGATTGCAAGTAAAAAAGACTACTACATATCTGTTTCTGTTGATTAGGCTACTTAATTAATCTTGGATACTGATTCCAATCTATAAGTAATACATGATCTATTGATTCATTGTTTTGAGTGCTGGGCGGCCAAATCGATCGCTGCACGTCAGCTCAATTGATTTCACACAGGCTACTCGACGGCTATACGGCGGCTCAACACGCATATCAGCTTGCCGTCCCAACTCACAAAGAACATGGCCACCCGTGCCAGCTGACCCAAATCAAATTTTGGATCAGAGAAACAACAGAGGGAGCGATCCAATCTCTTTCCACTCAAGCATATTTTACGTTATGTCTACTGATCAATTTGTATGTGCAAACACTAGCAGAGGCAAGTCGCGTAGGAACTGTGGCGCATTATTCGCATGTCACGACGAGCGAGATAGCATGGCCACGCAATGCAACAAAGATTGGCCTGTCCTGTTGGCGTTGGATTAATTTAATATCCAACAATTTCTCTTATAATTATTCTGTCGATTGATTATTTTATTTGGATCTAATCCTTAGTATGTTTTCTTTTTTGTAATACATATACTGCAAACATGAATTTGCGCGTACCGCCGGAGAATTAATCCATGAAGACGATCTAGCGACTATCTTTGCATCGGTTTCAATCGTCTGCCGCCGGCGATCGTGTCGACTCAATCTGCTTATATCTCCAAAAGGATGAGACACGACCATCGCCGCACAGTCACCTGCGACGAATATGCCATGCTCTAGAACTCGCCTAAATGCGGACACGCTTAAACGCGGACTCGCTAGGCTCGGGGACTCGCCCAGTGCGGATTCGCCTGCCGCGTCGACATCGCCATAAGCGTGACCTCCGTCCGCCACGTCGACCCCGTGTCCGCCGCGTCGACTTCGCCATAGCGCAACCTCTGTCCGCCGCGTCGACCCCGTGTCCGCCACGTCGACTTCGCCATAGCGCGACCTCTGTCCGCCGCGTCGACCCTGTGTCCGCCGCGTCGAATTATCCATAGCGCGACCTCTGTCCGCCGCGTCGACCCCGTGGTCCGCCGCGTCGACTTCGCCATAGCGCAACCTCTGTCCGCCGCGTCGACCCCGTGTCCGCCGCGTTGACTTCGCCATAGCGTGACCTCCATCCGCCGCATCGACCCCGCGTCCGCCGCGTCGACCCCGTGTCCACCGCGTCGACTTTTTCCGGCCTAAACGTCGTGCGACCCTGTCCGCTACGACAAATGCGTATGCCGCACCTGCTAAGGGACCTTCATCGTCCGAGTCGCCAGAGAGGGTCGCTTTCCACGCTGCATGGACTCACTACTGGGCGTCTTTTCCCTCGGGAAAAATCAATTCGCCTTTGTCAACCTTTGAAAGAGCGACTCGCAATGGCCAAGTAGTGCGGACAAGGACTTGCAAACCGAGTCTCGGTTCGTCCACGAAAAACGCTAACCCATCATTGGAGTCGCCTTGCTCGACTGGCCTTCCGGGCCAAGACAAATGGCAGTGCTACACAAACAGCACCATGTCCTCCTCAACCTTAGATAGCGCGACTCGCACGACCAAGTACTGCGGACGAGAACCCGCAAACCGAGCCTCGGATCGTCCAGGAAGAACGCCAAGTCGAGAGCCATCTTTGGAGTCGCCATGCGACTGGCCCCCCGGACCAAGACGAGAGACTCGCTAACAAAACAGCGCAATCAACATCATCGCGGACTCGCAATCATCGCGGACTTGCCACACTCGGGGACTCTCCCCTCGCGGACTCGCCACACTCGGGGGACTCCCTCGCAGACTCGCAATCATCACGGACTCACCACGCTCGGGGACTCTCCCCTCACGGACTCGCTCGACCTCGCCACTTGTCATGCTCGGCAGCAACCACTACTATTTCAGAATATGCATCTCTAAAGAGCCTCAAGTCGCCTCTACAAGCCAACTCGAGCCTCGGGGACTACACCTAGGCATGCTGCGTGTACGCGTGGTTCTGCGACCACGGCTCGCCCTCGTCAACTCGCCACCGGTGGACTCGCCCTCGCGTACTCTCCACGCTCGGGGACTCGCCGCCGCGAACTCGCCCTCGTGTACTCAACACGCTCGGGGACTCGCCACCGCGGTCTCGCCCTCGCGTACTCTCCACGCTCGTGGACTCGCCGCCGCGAACACTCGCCCTCGCGTACTCAACGCGCTCGGGGACACAGGCGCACTCCAGACAGCAGCACTCGCCGGTTGCCCAACCTCGCCACTCGGCGCGCTCGGGGACTCGGCACTTGCCGGTCGCTCGACCTCGCCTGTGGCATCCCGCAAAACCACTACTAGAAAATCGTGTTGTTTTTGTGCATTGCATCATCATGACCGCATGCTCATGTCATCATGCCACATTGCATTTGAGTATCGTCATCATCTGGCATTTGCTTGCATAAAACTATTTTCGGGAAAACCTACTTTTGTTTTCTAAACGTCCCGTCTTTGTTCAAACGCAAAACCCGGGTCTCCGGAATATTTTGTTTGTCTAAACACAGATTGCAAACGCCCCGTTTTAATTAAATAAAATGTTTAATTGTTTTTAGTGGGGCAGTCGAACGGGCCGATTCGACCCGGACGACCACCCCCAGAATAAAACGGTCCACCCAAAGTCCTAAAGCTACCAACCTATTCTACCCACCCTGCCTCCACCTCACTCCCACCAATAATATGCCGCCACCTCACTCCACCCCTCTCCCTAACCAACCCCAGGCCGCCACCTCAGCTGGCCCCATCTCCCTCACCTCCCTGGTCCCGCAGACACACACACACCAACCGACCACAGCCCCTCTCACCCGCCCCTGGGCCCCACCACGCGCCCCACCCCGCTCGTCCTCTCTCCCCTCCCCGCGTCTCCCCACCCCGCGGTCCGCCGCCTTCTCTCCCACCTCACCGGCGCCTCCCTCACCGGCCATCCCTGCCTCCACCCCCCTCGCCGCTCGCCTCCCCCGACGCCCTCTCACGCGCGACCCGCCCCGACCTCTTCCGCTCAGCTCCTCCCTCCCAGACCCCCGTCGGCGCGTCCTCCCGTCGGCCGCCGCCGCGCCCGGCTCCCCCCCCCCCCCCCCCCGTCGCTCCGACCGCCACCATCCTCGCCTCCGGCCCGCATCCGCCGCCACCTGCGCAAGCCGGGCGCGACCTCGCCCCGCCTCTGCCTCCCCCCCCCCCCGTTACCCTGGCGCCCTCGCCGTCCTCCGCTGACCCCGAGCGGAGCTCGGCCGGCCGCGCCCCCTCTGCCTCGTAGCGTGCCGCCAGCGCCGGCCTCCTCCCCTTCTCGTCCCTCCTCTGCAGCCCCGCCGCCAGGAGCCCGCCCAACGTCTCTCGCCGCCGAGCCCAAGGAGGAGTTGATCTGGGGCGTTCCCCTGTCCGGCAGCGACGAGCGCACGGACACCATGGTCCTCAAGTTCCTCCGCGCGCGCGAGTTCAAGGTCAAGGAGGCCATGTCGATGCTCAGGGTGGCGGTGCTATGGCGCAAGAGCTTCGGCATCGACGCGCTCCTCGGCGCTGACCTCGGCGTGCCGGAGCTGGAGAGCGTCGTCTTCTACCGCAGCGCAGACCGCGAGGGACACCCCGTCTGCTACAACGTATTCAACGAGTCCCAGGACAAGGACCTCTCCGAGAAGGCCTTCGGCGACGACGAGAAGCGGGAGCGGTTCCTCAAGTGGCGCATCCAGCTCCTCGAGCGCGGCATCCGCGAGCAGCTCGACTTCTCGTCCAGCGGCATCTGCTCCATGGTGCAGGTCACCGACCTCAAGAACTCGCCACCCATGCTCGGCAAGCACCGCGCAGTCACCTGCCAGGCGCTCGCTCTGCTTCAGGACAACTACCCAGAATTCGTCGCCAAGAAGGTGTTCATCAATGTGCCATGGTGGTATCCCGCGGCGCACAAAATGATGAGTCCGTTCCTCACACAACGCACCAAGAGCTACGGACGCCGAGACCCACGGATCCGAAGGCCGATCCCGTACCCGGTGCCGCGCCAAGATCTCTGAAAAACCCCGGTACCGGCCAAGTTCGCCATCGGCCTCGAGAACGCCTACACGGAACGACAAGATCGCCACACGGACGCGAACCCCAAGACCCTGAGGCCCCGAACCGAAGACCGATCCGAAGCGCCAAGACCTCCGACAGGGAACCGACCAGTTCGCCGAGAACCGCACCCGAACCTGAAGAACGCCAAGATCGCCACCGGTACGACAAGTACTTCGTCCCGAACGCCATGACCGTTTACACGGGCCGAAGACCACGGATGCGACAAGACCTACCTCCGCTATCCGAGAACGTTCCCGCCGAGACCGAACCCGTCGAACCCTGGACCCTGAGACCGACCCCGAACCCCGGACCAAGATCGTCGAACCCTAATGTGTGACCCTTTCTCGAGCCTATTTTATAAAAGTAATATCAAATTGTTGCATATTAAATTGTTCATGCATGCATGCTTGTCTGTGGTTTGGGGGCCTTATGCCGATTCACTTTCTAATTAAATATGGGGCCCATATGCGGACAAATCTAATCTCATATTGGCCTCATTTAAATTTGTGCATCGAATCGTTGTCATATCTTGCCTTGTTATTACAACATTTAATTTGCGGGGTAGCTAAATAACTTGAACCATTTAATTAATTGTCGGGACCCCGGTTCCGCTTAATCTTGCCTAATTGCATCGCACATTGGCCATGTCATACATCATGCATGCATCATGCCCGATCTTCTGCTGTTGTGTTAAATAGTACATCCGGTGTTTCTTCTAGTGTTTTGCTTCTTCGCGGATAAGGCCGTTGAGTTGATGCGAGTGTCGACCCGATCTTCGGATGAACCTTCGGCGATGTTTTCAGGCGAGCATCTCCCCCTTTCTACCTATCTTACTTTTATAGTATTTATTCCCTCCTGTTGATCTATTTCTATCTGTGTCGCGATGCTCTAGTTTTCGTGCCGTGATATCCCTTGCAGCCTTATATTGCCTTGGACACATCCTATTACCTGTTGTTTGGTAGATAGTTGGACTTGCGCGTCGTAGTCGCTTGCTCAAGTGTTTTTGCGTGTCGTCAAGTGCCACAGTTGTTGGTGTATTGCCGCAAGTTGATGTTGGAGATGATCATGGCATTACTTATCGTTCACCTTAATTCCTGTTTAACAACTAAAATTGAAGTAAGTAAGCAGAGGCATCGGTGGGTGATAGATATTATTTGGTTTCCGACCGCCCACTTGTGTCCCGTAGGACCCCGAGTACTTGATACCTGTTCCTTGATTTATCGCGCTACCCACATCCGGGAGGCTTATGGGACCCCCCTTAGCCAGAGCTTGATTCAGTCTTATTTCTTGGGGCCACAAACTAGTTTGAGGTTTTATTTACGATCCTGTACTTATGCCATGCTTTACTGCTTTATTTACGATTGTGCGAGGAGCACACTGTACTGTTTAGGTAAGCGGAATGTTTTCGCGGTATCGACAAGCCCAGTTTTGGGTTCCCAGTCGTTTACAGCCATTGTCGCAAACCTTGAGTCCGTCTCGGAGTCAGCTAGCTTCGTTGCGGGTCTACTCAATGGGGTGGCCCCCTGAAATATTTCTGAATCCTGTGATTGCTTTGTCGTGAAGGCCTCGTTGGGTTTTGATTTGGTTTTTCCGAGGTTGATCGAGTGTGTGTTGCTATTTGTGCACCCCGGCCGGGTTAAAACTTTCTGAAAGCCGTGTCCGCGGTTATGGACGACTTGGAGCACAGTATCTCGATCATAGACAACTATAACTAAAGTAGTGCTATAAATTTGACTATATAATGACTAGTAATCAGCTTCACTATAATGGAGTGGCTAAATAAAACTGCCAACAATTGCTTGTTTGGTTTGTCGCTTGCGACCATTGTATCTGACTAGTAAGTATTGCAACTACAACGGAATGGCTAAATAAAAGTACCAACAACTGCTGGGTTTTGGGATATCTCATGCTAATTGTATCTGACTAGTAAGTGTTGCAACTATCACGGAATGGTTAACTAAAAGTGCCCACTGCTTATTTTATCAGGATGACTATCTATACTTGACTAGTAATTGTTGCAACGATAACTGAATAAATAAAAATGCCAACGGTGTGAGTTCCTCGGTTGACTTCCTCGATTGGTCTCGAGGGGGAACGCCAGGATGGGTTTGTTTGATGATAGAATCAGGTTGGTTCCGAATAGGTCTTTCTTACCCCTCTCTGATTGCCGCTAGTTGTATCGAGTCTCTATAGGTTGTTCAGTGCATGCTGCCGCTGCCGCTTCAGTCCACCATACCTATGTAGGCGAGGACCGCCGAATTCTAGCCTCGCCGTGTACTGGCCTCAGTACTGACGCTCCTCTTTTTCCTTTGCCCTTTGTCGGCACCCCTTTTGTTTAAGCAGGTTTTGAGATCGACGTCGTTAGCAGGGTTATCCTTCCGGCTTGGCCTGGGCAGGGTTATGGACGCCATTGGTTATTCTTCAGGGCTCTTAGCCCCATTTGCATCTTGTCCGTAGCTGGACGCTATATCGTTCTCAAGGTGATTTGGATCTTTGTACTGTATATCTGTATTCTTGACTCGTTGAGTCGCTGTTGTATATATCTGTTCTGTGGGTCCCATCGAGGACTGTTGTGTAATGTTATTACTTCGTTTTCCACCCGCACGAAAGTGCCTGGTGGGCACCTTTGAATCGTTTCTATGCGGGTTTGGCGGGTTTTCGCTAAAACTTGCATAGGTCCGATTCTGAGGGTGTTACATCGCCACTCGCCGCAACTGGCGGATTCACGGACTCCCTGCGTCTTACACCAACTGTCCATCATTGACTGGCTCACGCCGACCGCCTCCCACTTCACGGTTCTTTTCTCTGTTTAGGAGCTCGTCGCCGATTCGCCACAACCCATCGTCAAGACTCTCCGTGCCCTGCCTCAAGCCCGCATCGAATCGACAACGCGCTCGGGGACTACTGATGGGGGAATACCAATCGGGGTATACCCATGAAGCAGAGTCGCCAGCTGGATCGAGCCGATTGAAACCTAGCCCTGAGCGGGCCGACTCGCCCAATACGGCGACTGGCGCATGCTGGACCCAAACGAGTGGCGCCGACTGGAGGCCCAAGACGGCGACTCCAATAGAAATCTCACCAAAGCACTTGTAAACCCTAACTGGCTGCATATATAAAGCCACCAAGGGCACCCCCAAGGGGTACGTCATATTAGATCTAGTCTCTCCCACCGCCTCCGACCGCTCCATTGTAAACCAATCTATGATCATATACTGGATTGATAGCAAGACGTAGCGATCCTCCACCGAGGGGACATGAACCTAGGTACATCGTGTGCCAATCTCGCTCCCGGATTCTCCTACGTCGCCTTTCTCCCTCTATGTAAGCTACCCCCAGTAGCATCTGCCGTGCAATACCACGACAATCAAGAGGAAAATACAAATACTACAATATATATGCATATGGGATAAGAACCAAATAAAAGAGGTTTTATATGATGCTCAAATGCAAGGTGGCATGGTGACATGAGCATGATATAATGATATGCAATAATGACATGTAGGAAATAGCAATATATAGACTAGGCAAGTAGCATTACAATTGTTAGACAATTGGGATGCCACAGAGATCAGCACTTGACCTTGATCAATCATGCCCTTCCCTACATCAAGGGTACTCTACACCATGGCCTTCAGTTCACGTCGTGAACTATGAATCGCCTCCTAGCTTACACCGACAACTGGGTCGGTTGTCCCGACACTCGCCGCTCAACCTCATCTCATGGTTTTCTAAGCGACGGCACACTGTCCCTCGCTCCCGTGCCGACGCTAAGTATCATCCTGTCGCTGAAGCAAGTTGGCTTCGCCAACTTCTCCAGGAGTTCATCGACCTCTTCCCGGCGCCACGATAGTCTTCTATGACAACATCAGTGCCGTCTACATGTCCACGAATCCGGTTCAGCATCAGCGGACCAAGCACATCAAGATCGATCTTCACTACATTCGAGATTGTATGGTGCTTTGCACATTCAAGTTCTTCATGTGCCTTCCTCTCTCCAATTCGCAGACATCTTCACCAAACGCCTACCATCACCACTATTCTTGGACTTTCGATACAGTCTCAGCATCCAAGAATCTCCCATTTCAACTTCAGGGATGTTAGGAAAACCGAATATGCCCCAATAATCGGTCATGTCCTACCATTGGTGCTTAATTTTGCTATTGCTCAGGTCATTATGGTTAGGATTTATGGGACTGTTTCCGTATTTACTTGTGTAATCAGCCTATAAATACAAAGATACCAAACACCCATGATTGTATGGTCAATTCTCCCATTCTTTGGTAAGTGTCGTCGGTAAGCAGTGACTAGAACTCGCGCTGCCTAGAAGAAATATGCTAAGAGAAACAACATGTACAATATTAAAGAATAAATCATATAAGCACAATAAGGACCGAAAAATCGATTTAGAGCTCGTCCTCTATGGAGGACAATTTTGAATTTTTCAAAAAGCTTCAAAAAATTCGGAAAAAAATATATTCATGTAGACAACACTCCCAAATACAAATCTGCAAAATATGAAATAAAAATAGTTTGTATTTCCGGCACAAACTTTGAACAAAATTTGGAAACATCAAAACCTTGCTTGAACAAAATTTGAATGAAAAAGCAACAAACAAATTTTCAAACAAATCAAATGCATTCATGCTTGGAATGTATCTTGAATTGAACACTTGGAAAAGTTAACCAAAAACCTAAACCCTAATAAAAGAAATCATCTTCAAGATCACTCCAAGACTAGGGATTTGTTCCATATAAAAATTTAGCAACAAAAATTCCTACATGATCAAAAATGGTAAACAAAATTACAAAACCATGGGAATTGATTTCACTCCATTTTGATCCATGGATAAAAACTTATGATTTTAATAAGATAAAAGAAAGTATTTCCAAAGATAATAAAGCTCCTAGCTAAAATCAATACTTAATTATGAACAAAGTAATCCTAAAAGGATTTGAAAATATAAATAATTATTAAATAAAATTATACAAATTGGAATCACTATTTTTGGAGCTATAAATAAAAAGATATGAATTTTATAAGACAAAGAAAGAAAGAAAGAAATAAGAATTGTTGCGAAAACAATTTAAACTATGGTTAAAATACATAAGTAAAAGGAATATAAGTTATTTAAGTAATATAAAAGGATAAAAGTTTATTTAAATAAAATTATATGGCTTATTAACCATATTCAAATTTTATTTAAATAAATGCCAAAGAGCATCACTTAATTTTAAATGAATATTAATGGGTAAAAATATTTGAATTGGACTAATTAATCAACTCATATGTGGTATAAAACCAGCCCACTCGGGGCACACCCTCTCCCCCTCTCCTCTTTTCTTACCTGCGCACCCCCCCCCCTCACTGTCAAAGCGGCCCCATAGTTATGTCACCGTCGTCGTCTTTAGCGCACAGACCCGTTCTTCCCCTCTCTCTGTCGGTTCTGCACGGTATTGATTCGCTTAAATTCGCGTAACTGCGCGCGTGATTCGCTCCCCCGACCTCACACTCTTAAACCCCTCTCCCTCCTCTCTGTTTCCCCTCAAATAGCGCCACCAGAGAGCCCCCGGGCCGCTCGCATTTGACCTCGCGCCGCCGCAGCTCCGACGAGCTCGTCGACGAATTCTGGTGAGCAGTGACTGCCCCTTGCCCTCTGGTTCGCATTGGCATGACCGTTGTCTTCATGTACACCCACTGATCATCTCCATTTGCTTTCCCGTGCCCCAGAGGCTCGGCCCCGTCTCCAACTAGGAACCACCGACGCTAAGCACGACTCCGGCGAGAAAATCCGATGAGCCCTGACCTTCCCTCACTCTCTGGTTCACACGAACTTGATCATCATCACCTCGCGCTTCTCCTGATACTCCTTGTTCGTCCGTGGACGCTCTGTAGGCTCGCCTCCATCAGCGTCTACAAGCTCCTGACGGCGGACGAAACTCTGATGAGCAATTGCCAACGACCCCGTGCGCCCCTTTGTCAACGGTGACCACCAGCGCCACCACCTCAAACATGCGAGCTAGGTAATGCCGTGCTTCCCCTCACTTTCCCCCTGGCGTCGTCGGACCATCGTCACCCGACGCGCCATCGCCGCAGTTCGTCTGTAGCACCACCAGTTCCTGGCAGAGCGTTTAGGATCACTCGATCTTAATCAAAGGGCTAGAATTAGATCTGTTAACGAACAGGTATCCATCGTTCTGAGCCGTGAGATTCCACTTAGATCCAACGACTCACGTTGCTTATCTGCGCTAAACAGTACCAGCCAGTCAGACAGTAGCGCCACGTGACCAGACTTTTGATTTAAAAACCAGAAGTTGTTCTATTAGATGTTTAAACTTGCAAAATTAATAACTTTTGATCCGTAATTCCAAAAATTAGAAATTAGGAGTCTATAGATTCAGAAAAATGTGTACTTTGCACTTATGGCCTTACTTTGGTCATTTGGTTCTGAAAAATTAGAGTTTTATGCTGAGACTTGTTTATGACTATTTTGAGTATAAAAATTGTTCTAAAAATTATTTTTGAGTGAAACCTTTTGCAAATGGTTTTATTTTGAACCCTCTGACCATAAACACTAACCCTTGAAATTAGAAATATATTTTGTTGACACTAGAAATTATTCCTTTGAATAAAAGCTTTTCTAACCAAAAAAATAATTTAAATGGCTTATTTGCACTAACTTGATTTCAAATGAAATTCCAATTTTATAAAATACCAATAGGTGTTTTTTTTAATGTTTAGAACCTTGTTAGAATCCACTTTTTCAATAAAACAATCTTTTTGCATGCTTGCATGCATTCCTTGTTTTTCTTGTTTTGTTTTGTTATTTGTTTGTGTGCTAGTTTTGAATGTGTGCTTTGCTTGATTGTGATGTAGTGAACTTTGAGGAGTGTGACAATTGCAAGGTCAAGGAGAGTACCTAGATTTTCTACTAAAAAAGCAAGTGATACTTTGGTCATCAAAATTCCTATCTTTTCAATATTGCATTAGTGATATTTTGTAGTATGCATGATAGTACTATTTTGTATATTGCTATGCTATGGTAGATCATATATATCTTGGTAGGAATATTCCTAATTTAAGAGACATGTTATGCTAGTATGCTTAGCCTAGATATTAGAATTCAAGGGTGGGAATTCATGTTATGATATTATGGAAAAGTTATGCATGTGTGTTTTTGACTAAGAAAACAACTTGTTAATGAAACACCTGGGTGGAATGGGAAGTATGGTTTGTGTTGAGTGGTTACCCAGAGACCATTTCTATGGTTTACCCTAGTGTATCTCACTTGTGGATGGCCACCCAGGAACAAAGAGATTTGAGATGTTTAGTGTTGAGAAGCTTCCAGTGCAGCCACATGGCATATGAGATCTGTCTTGACCAACTAAGTTGCAAGAACTCAGACGGACAGACAGAAGGTGGTAGTGATGATAGGATGGAACGCGTATGTGGTGATCTGAGGGATTGCTTCTGAAAAGTCTTGTCTCGATGCATGTCCAGTCTTGTGGGGAAAGTGCACCACCTATCGAGAGGGTGAAACCTAAGTACTTAGCAGTGTCCCCGGTAATGGATATTTTGAGCATCAAAGACATTGGAATGAACAAGAATCTCCTCATCCTAATTTCTCTAAGTTAAAACTTGTTGGGTGAACAAGAGTAGCACCTGGTGTGATTCCAGTGTGCCATGTGTGATGAAATGTTTTGAAAAAGAGAAAAAAATATTTTACAAAGGATAGGAAAAACTTATTTTATGCAAAGGCTAGCCAAAACTCCACTTAGCCCTATATTCATGTAGATGTTAGATTATCCATATAAATATGATATCACTTGCCAATACAATTCAAATGTATTGACCCTTGTGGCTATAACTTATCATGTTGCCGGTTTGTTTGATTTTAGTGAAGTTTGTTGAGTAGGGATTACAAGTCTACAACCAACATGATTGCCTGTGGCATATGAAGATGAAGGACTCCATGCTTTATAGTTATATCTGTTGCTTTGTAATAAGATAGACATATGAGCTATGTAAGTTGTAATGAATTATTTTATTCCTGGTTATAAGTTGTAATATGACCTTTGTTTCTTGATATTATATTTTAAACTGTGGGTGTTAGCTATTCGATCCAGTGACTACCACTGTAAACACAGGGACTTGTACCTTATTGGGTTCAGGCCTCTACAGATGGTATCAGAGCACTGTGTTGCCTGTAGAATTGTAACCCTCGAATTGAAAAAAAACTTAGAAATAGGAGTTGTATTTGTTCTAACTTATTTACAAACAATCTTGTAAACTCTTTCCTCAACAATTTGTTTTGATTCTACAACTCTCCCTTTTCAACTTAATGGACAAATACTTCAACATGAGAAAGGACTTCAACATCACCAATGACTTCAGCTTCAGTTCCACCAAGGACTTCAACTTGGACATCACTAAGGACTTCAAGTGAGATAAGAATAACACTCAAGACTTAGAGACTAAGGAAACTCAACTCACGAGGAAACATTATAGACATCACCTTTGAACTTTGTGACCAAGATGCAAGAATTTTTTCAAGGATACCATGATCTTGTCCCTGATGTAACAACTAAGAAGGATGGAATGATCTCAAGTGATACCCTATAGATGGACCACCATACTAGTGTATAGTTTAAATCGATTTATTGATCATACCAACCTATGTGGTGTGACAATAATATTTTGTTGCCTAAAATATGCTTGAAGCTTGTTGTTTGAGTGGTATGTATGATTGTTATTGCTTGCATGATTGCTTAGGTGAATTGTTATGTGTGAGTAGAATTCTTTCTCTAGAAATCTTTTGTCTATTCTAATCCTAACCCAGCCCAAGCAGATGACTTCTCCAAGAGACCACAACTCCAACATCAAGAATGGTGACAACAACAATCTAGAGATGCACATGACAGAACAACTGCTAGCAACCCAAGCTAAGTTGATTCAAGTGACAACCCAGTTTTCAGCCAACAATCACAACAACACTGAGTTAGACTCAGCCATGCTAAAGTTCTTGGAATCCTAATCCCAATTGTTGCAAAAGATGACCAATCAGATGATCAACATGAGAAGCAACCCTTCCCAAAGATATTGTGACAACAATGATTTCAAGGATGATATTGTGGGAAGAGCTCAAGCCTGCAAAATCTATGGAGACATAGGACACACTTATAAAGAGCATATGGACCAATTCCCTCATTGTGAAGAGAATCATCCAGCTAGACAATGCCCCACCTCTCCAGTTACATGTTTCCTATGTGAAGGAACTAATCATGTCCCTGTCCAATGCCACATCTATCCTATAGTTCAACGGATGAAACATCAAGCTAAAGATGGAATATATCAAGTCTTTGGAAACCTCCATGAAGGTACTATTTCCACCAAGGATGATGAAGACAGAGTCAAATCCCAGTATGCACCTCCATACATTGTAACCAACTTTGGTGAGCAAAAGAGGAAACGTGGACGTTATCCTAGGAACCGTTCTAAGAACCAAGGAAGTTTTCCTACATTTGTAGTGAATTATGAAGAACATGAACTAAGAGACCACCTAGCCTTGGAGATACCCAAAAAGAAGAAGGGCCAAGGAAACAAACAAGAGATAGTGATACCAAGGATAAAGAGGGATATTAGCCAGGTGATGTGCCACAAATGCAAAGAGCTAGGCCATTATGCTTCAAATTGTCTAGAAAAGGAGAAGAACAAGACAAGCAAGCATGTGAAGGATCTCAACCTTGTCACATGTTTCAAATGTGAAAATGAGGGACACTATGCAAATAGTTGTCCAGAGAAGTTACATCAAGATACCAAGTAAGCCAAGATGCAATCTAGTTAAAATCCTTTTAAGGGTGGTAGTACCCTAGCTATCCTGAAACCAACTTTGTTTCTGGCCTTCCCGAATCTCGGGACAAGATTCCTTTTAAGGGTGGTAGTTTGTCACATCCCAAAATTTTCCAAATTTTGAAATGTGAGAATTAAACAAACAAAAGAAACAAATGTTGAAATTTAGGGGGAAAAGAAACTTTTCCTCTAATTGGAAACATCAAAACCTTACTTGAACAAAATTTGAATGAAAAATCAACAAACAAATTTTCAAAAAAATCAAATGCATTCATGCTTGGAATGTATCTTGAATTGAACACTTGGAAAAGTTAAACCAAAAACCTAAACCCTAATGAAAGAAATCATCTTCAAGATCACTCCAAGACTATGGCTTTGTTTCATATAAAAATTTAGCAAAAAACATTCCTAAATGATCAAAAATGGTACACAGAAATATTACAAAACCATGGGAATTGATTTCACTCCATTTGGAGCCATGGATAAAAACTTATGATTTTAATAAGATAAAAGAAAGTATTTCCAAAGCTAATAAAGCTCCTAGCTAAAATCAATACTTAATTGTGAACAAAGTAATCCTAAAAGGATTTGAAAATATAAATAATTATTAAATAAAATTATACAAATTGGTATCACTATTTTTGGAGCTATAAATAAAAAGGTATGAATTTTATAAGACAAAGAAAGAAATAAATAAATAAATAAGAATTGTTGCAAAAACAATTTAAACTATGGTTAAAATCCATAAGTAAAAGGAATAAAAGTTATTTAAGTAATATAAAAGGATAAAAGTTTATTTAAATAAAATTATATGACTTATGAACCATATTCAAATTTTATTTAAAAGAATGCCAAAGAGCATCACTTAATTTTAAAAGAATATTATAATGGGTAAAAATATTTGAATTGGACTAATTAATCAAATCATATGTTGTATAAAACCTACTGAAAATATTTGGTGAGGTTTTGAAATCAAAAATAAGTTTAAATCATTTGAACTGAATAAAAACAGAAAATAGAAAAAAGAAAGGGAAAAAAACATTTGAAGAAAAAAAGAAACTAACCTACCCAACCCAGGACCAACACCCTAGCCCAACAACCAGCCCACCCGGGGCACACCCTCTCCCCCTCTCCCCCTCTGCTCTTTTCTTACCTGCGCACACCGCACCCCACCCTTCACTGTCAAAGCAGCCCCACAGCCACGTCACTGTCGTCTTCAGCGCACAGACCCGTTCTTCCCCTCTCTCTGCCGTTTCTGCATGGTATTGATTCGCTTAAATTCGCGTAACTACGCACGATATTATCTCCTCCGACCTCGCCCTCTTAATCCCCTCTCCCTCCTCTCTGTTTCCTCTCAAACATCGCCACCAGAGAGCCCCCAGGCCGCTCGCATATGACCTCGTGCCGCCGCAGCTCCGACAAGATCGTCGACGAATTCCGGTGAGAAATGACTTCCCCTTGCCCTTTGGTTTGCATTGGCATGGCCGTTGTATTCGTGCGCACCCACTGATCCTCTCCATGTTCTTTCTCGTTCCCAGAGGCTCGGCCCCATCTCCAACTGGGAACCACCGACGCTGAGCACGACTCCGGCAAGAAAATCTGGTGAGCCCTGACCTCCCCTCACTCTCTGGTTCACACGACCTTGATCTTCATCACCTCGCGCTTCTCCTGATACTCCATGTTCGTTCGCGGACGCTCTGTAGGCTCGCCTCCATCAGCGTCTGCAAGCTCCCAATGGCGGACGAAACTCCGATGAGCAATTGACAATGACCCTGTGCGCCCCTTCGTCAACGGTGACCACCAGCACCACCACCTAGACCATACGATCTAGGTAACGCCCTTCTTCCCCTCCCTTTCCCCCTGGCGTCGCCGGACCACCGTCGCCCGAAGTGCCGCCGCCGCAGTTCGTCTGTAGCACCGCCAGTTCCTGGCAGAGCGTTTAGGATCACTCGATCTTGATCTAAGGGCTAGAATTAGATCTGCTAACGAACATGTATCCATCGTTCTGAGCCTTCCACTTCCAATGGCTCACGTTGCTGATCTGCGCGAAACGGTACCAGCCAGTCAGACAGCAGTGCCACGTGACCAGACTTTTGATTTAAAAACCAGAATTTGTTCTATTAGATGTTTAAACTTGTAAAATCAATAACTTTTGATCTGTAATTCCAAAAATTACAAATTAGGTGTCTATAGATTCAGAAAAATGTGTACTTTGCACTTATGGCCTTACTTTGGTCATTTGCTTCTGAAAAATTAGAGTTTTATGCAGAGACTTTTTCATGACTATTTTGAGTATAAAAATTGTTCTAAAAATTATTTTTGAGTGAAACCTTTTGCAAATGGTTTTGTTTTGAACCCTCTACCATAAACACTAACACTTCAAATTAGAAATATATTTTGTTGACACTAGAAATTATTCCTTTGAATAAAAGCTTTTCTAACCAAATAAAAATGATTTAAATGGCTTATTTGCACTAACTTGATTTCAAATGAAATTCCACTTTTATAAAAGACCAGTAGGTGTTTTTTTAATGTTTAGAACCTTGTTAGAAACCACTTTTTCAATAAAACAATCGTTTTGCATGCTTGCATGCATTCCTTGTTTTTCTTGTTTTGTTTTGTTATTTGTTTGTGTGCTAGTTTTGAATGTGTGCTTTGCTTGATTGTGACATAGTGAACTTTGAAGAGTGTGACAATTGCAAGATCAAGGAGAGTACCTAGATTTTCTACTAAAAAGGCAAGTGATACTTTGGTCATCAAAAGTCCTATCTTTTCAATATTGCATTAGTGATATTTTTGTAGTATGCATGATAGGACTATTTTGTATATTGTTATGCTATGGTAGATCCTATAGAATATATCTTGATAGGAATCTTCCTAAGTTAAGAGACATGTTATGCTAGTATGCTTAGCCTAGCTATTAGAATTCAAGGGTGGGAATTCATGTTATGATATTACGGAAAAGTTATGCCTGTGTGTTTTTTGACTAAGAAAACAACTTGTTAATAAAACACCTGGGTGGAATGGGAAGTATGGTGTGTGTTGAGTGGTTACCCAGGGCCCATTTTTATTGTTTACCCTGGTGTATCTCAATTGTGAATGGCCACCCAAGAACAAAGAGATTTGAGATGTTTAGTGTTGAGAAGCTTTCAGTGCAGCCACATGGCATATGGGCTCTGCCTTGACCAACTAAGTTGCAAGAACTCAGACGGACAAACAGAAGGTGGTAGTGATGATAGGATAGAATGCGTCTATGGTGATCTGAGGATTGCTTCTGAAAAGTCTCATCTCGATGCATGTCGAGTCTTGTGGGGAAAGTGCACCACCTCTCGAGAGGGTGAAACCTAAGTACTTAGCCATGTCCCCAGTAATGGACATTTTGAGCATCAAAGATATTAGAATGATCAAGAATCTCCTCATCCCAATTTCTCTAAGTTAAAACTTGTTGGATGGACAAGAGTAGCACCTGGTGTGATTCCAATGTGCCATGTGTGATGAAATGTTTTAAAAAAGGGAAAAAAATATTTTACAAAGGATAGGAAAAACTTATTTTATGCAAAGGCCAGCCAAAACTCCACTTAGCCATATATTCATGTAGATGTTAGATTGTCCATATCAATATGATATCACTTGCCAATACAATTCAAATGTATTAACCCTTGTGGCTATAACTTATCATGTTGCAGGTTCGTTTGATGTTAGTGAAGTTTGTTGAATAGAGATTACAAGTCTACAACCAACATGATTCTTTGTGGCATATGAAGATGAAGGACTCCATGCTTTATAGTTATATCTGCTGTTTTGTAATAAGATAGCCATATGAGCTATGTAAGTTGTAATGAATTATTTTATTCCTGGTTATAAGTTGTAATATGACTTTTATTTCTTGATATTACATCTTAAACTGTGGGTGCTAGTTATTCGATCCAGGGACTAGCATTGTAAACATAGGGACTTGTACCTTACTGGGTTCAGGCCTCCCTTCAATTCATGTCGTCCACTATGAATTGCCTCCTAGCTTACACCAACGACTGGGCCAGTTGTCCCGACACTCGCCGCTCAACCTCGTCTCATGGTTTTCTAAGCAGCAGCACACGGTCCCTCGCTCCAGTGCCGAGGCTGAGTATCGTGCCGTCGCTGAAGCCAGTCGGCTTCGCCAACTTCTCCAGGAGCTTCATCGAACTCTTCCCAGCGCCACGGTAGTCTTCTATGACAATATCAGCGCCATCTACATGTCCACGAATCCGGTTCAGCATCAGCGGACCAAGCACATCAAGATCGATATTCACTACATTCGAGATTGTATGGTGCTTGGCACATTCAAGTTCTTCATGTGCCTTCGTCTCGCCAATTCACGTCTCCCCAATTCATAGACATCTTCACCAAAGGCCTACCGTCACCACCATTCTTGGACTTTCCGATACGGTCTCAGTATCCAAGAATCTCCCATTGCAACTGTGGGGGTGTTAGGAAAACCGAATATGCCCCAATAATCGGTCATATCCTGCCATTAGTGCTTAATTTTGTTATTGCTCGGGTTATTATGGTTAAGATTTATGGGATTGTTTCTTTATTTACTTGTGTAATCAGCCTATAAATTCAAAGATACCAAAGACCCATGATTGTGTGGTCAATTCTCCCATCTTTTGATAAGTGCTGCCGATCAGCAGTGACTACTCGTGCTGCCTAGAAGAAATATGCTAAGAGAAACAACATACACAATATTAAAGAATAAATCATATAAGCACAATAAGGACCGAAAAATCGAATTAGAGCTTGTCCTCTATGGAGGACGATTTTGATTTTTTTCAAAAAGCTTAAAAAATCGGAAAAAATATATTTATGTAGACAACACTCCAAAATACAAATCTGCAAAATATGAAATTAAAATAGTTTATATTCCTGACACAGCAAAAAAGACAAATATAACAAAATTTGAGAAAACAGATGCCCATTCAAAAATTACACGGTCCTGATCTGAACTTTTCTATTTTTTCCTGTGTACAAAATACCAAGTATTTTCACATAATTTTGTGCTTACCACGTATTATAAATCATTATCTACATCCCTATATTTTTTCGGATTTTTGGAATCTTTAAATTTGACCTTTTCAAAATAAAATTAAAGTCCACCAAGTCCACCATGGTGGACGGGAGCCAAATCGACCCACTCCAATAAGGACATGTAGGATAGGAAAAACACAAAAATAGAAAAAATATAGGATTAGAATGTCCTGTCTAGTTGAATCCTATAGGATTTGGAGCCTACAGAAAAAAAAATTCTGTAACATGAGGTTTAGGTGGATGGAAATTTTTCTCCAAAATGTAGTGCAAGGAATTTTTCATATGGTTCTAATCCTACAAATCAAACGATGTACAAAGAAACAATTCCTAAGGATCAAAATCCTCCAGATTTCCTATGAGATTTCTTTGAATCAAATAAGCCCTAAGAGCTCGTTTGGCTCCCATCATTTCACTTCATTTGGTAGACCAAATGAAATGACATTGATGATATCATTTTATTTGGCAATTTCACAAAAATAACAGGGTACCAAAAGGAATCACAAAAAGAAAACCATGAAATTTGCAAATAAATTCGGTTACCAATTCCGTAACAGCCAAATAGGTTGATTCTTGGAATCACAAATGAATTCCTTGATTCCAGCCCCAAATGATGAGAACCAAACAGAGTTATAAGTTTCATTCCGTACGGAAGATTGCAAGGAGTTCCCACTTCCACTTGATCACAAAAGAACATCGTAACTGAGACTCGTTGTTTGATGGCTAGCATATGTTTTGTGGCTGTCCCTCGCTGTCCTCAATGCACTGGATTGAAGCTGCTGATTCTACGGTACACTTTGGAGAGTTGTTCAGTGCAGATATCTTTAGCTGTGCAAGGACCACACATAAGGTATATCACATTACCCAGGGGCCTTACATAGATATCATCTTCTTCACGAAGTTGCTGGATCAGGGATCTTGCATACAATGACGCGTACCTGCGTTTAGGATTTTACATAAGGGCAAGAGAAGTCTATTGATAGTACATTTAACGTTTAGGATTTTTTTTATTTTTCCCTTGTAAAATATTGCTTTCCTGCCTTTAAATGAATGGTAGAGTTCCAGCTGGCCATTCGATTTTTCACATTCCAAACCGAATTTGTAAGAAATCCAGACAAGCTAAGCACTATGGGAAACCCCCAAAAAAACAACAAGAATCAAGTTTGTACATTGAGTGCTGAGAATGATGTGAGTGTTTTTGGAAGTGGTTATTCCTCTCCACAAAGTAAGTATGAGGTAAAATTTCAAAGAAGTCTCAAGAGTATCATACCCGGCATCAGACCCCTCAGCCTTCAGCTCAATTGCACACAGAGTTCCCAAAGATACTACTCTTTTCACATTTGGTATTGATGATAACTGGTTCACAAGTGTGCCATCCCACATCTGCAAATTTTAGTATACTTTAGAACTGCAAAACTACATGTACAAATTGACTAAACATAGCATTAATAAAAGTACTTACTCCTGTAAATTATATTAGAGATATGTGTCCGAAACACATCAACATGTGTCTCAGGAGAACTTAATACAACATCACTTTTAAAAAATGGAGTAAGATAATAGTATCAAATGTTATGTACTTACTAGTTGAATGCCCGTGCGTTGCTAAGGTCTCTTAAAAAATATTTTTATATCTATCACACGCTAATTATAAAAAATACAAATATTTTCATATCTCTTTATACCTATAAAAAAATTATTTCTCTCTTGTTTTCCAACGAGCTGGTGATGTCCATCGTTGGGAGGTTTCGCGCCTTGATGATGAACACATATAAGTGCAAGGTATTGAAGAAAAATAACAGGCTTTTCTGGCGTCAAGTACATACCACAGGCATGATCGAAATTGTTGAAACAAATCAAAATTGTTTCAAAGCGAAATAAGAAAAAGCCTCTATTAGGCTATTACCAACAAATAGATATAGGTATAACCTATGGAAAATGATACTGCTCCCCCGGGGGATAGATTCGTTCGATCCCCGGGTCGCTCTCGTACGCGCGCCTGGCTGCCTTTTCCTTTTTTTTTACTCGCGAGCCAAACTCCCGTGTGCGGCCCACCTTATCGTTTCCTCTTCCTCAGATGCATCTCGTTGCACAGGCTTCTTCTCCGCCGTAGTGTGTCTGCTGCCGCGCATCCTCAGCAGCAGCCTCCCGTAGCTACCGGCGCCGCCGTCGTCCACCCAATGGTTCCCGCTTGCGCCCCCATAGGCCCCCGCTGCCACGCCCACAGGCCCCCGCTGCCACACGGTGAGGTTCCTTGTCTGAAGCCGGTGTCAACCCCCACCGGTTCCTCGCCGTGGTGAGGTTCCTTGCCACGCCCCAATGGCTTATGACTCTGGCTCGTGCTCTGCCGGTTCCTTCTCCGACGACCTCCTCTGTCCAGCCCCCAAAGTCGTCTTGCATCAATTGATTTTTCCTCCACCTAGCCATGGAACATGCTCCCGAGCCGCCCGCGGGTGTCCTAGTCCAGCAGGCCATCAGGCTCCTCGCGCTAGAGCCAGCACTACGGTCCTGGTCACCATCGCCATCAATAAGCCTCCACCTGCTCATGCTGCCACGGCATTGTTAGCGCCTCTGTCTGCAACGTATGAGCTGCCATGGGCCTCCCGCCGCTGCTACTGCAAGGTGCTACTTTGCTACATACGGCAGATGCCTTTGCTACCTGTGGCATGCGGTGTTGCTACCTACGACGAGCGGCGTTGCTACACGGTCACCCCTGCTACCTACTCCCACCGTTGTTGCTACCTACGATGTCGATGTTTGCTACATGCGATTGGCGGCGTTGCTACTTGCGACCGATGGCGTTGTTTTTTTGCTACATTGTTTTTTGCTACATTAGCACTTTTTTTTGCTACCACAGTTTTGTGGTTTTGCTACAATAGCATAAAATTTTTGCTATACGGTGTCCGGAGGTCTACCGGCAAAAGTCTCCGGTGAGATCTCCGGCGAGGTCGGGTTTGCTACATTAGCACAACTTTTTTGCTACACGGTCTCCGGCGAACTCTCCGGTGAGGTCCAGTCTAATTTTCTATTTTCTGGGTCGAACCGTTTTTTGGACTATTTGTAGCAAAAACGAGTATGTCTGTAGCAAAAGTGGGATTTTGAAACAAAAAGAGGACACGTGGTTGGCTGGGGAACGGGGGGTAAAAAACACATATCCCCCGGGGGACGCGTAGTACTGCCCATAACCTATTGACCGGAAGTTCAGATATAATATCTGGACAAAGAAAAAATTAGTCTGAATGCAACTTGAGATCGCCGAAGCACAAAAGCAACATACCACATTTCATAAAACAATTCAGCATTACTTTTAGGTGATGTAGACTAATAATTAGCAGTAGCACTAACATTTTATGCCCAACCAGCTGCAGTGAACGGAGACAACACGAGCAGGTGAAGTGTTTGCTCAATTTTGCGAGCCAGAATTTTTTTTGTCATTAGCATGTGCAGAACCTGCTAGTACTGAACACATGTACTAAGGCTAACTCCAACTGCCTCCCGCAAATTGTCCACCCAAAATCTCCTATTCGGTCGTCTGTTTGCGGGGTGAGAGGACATAGAAGACGGACAGATATGTCATAGAACAAATCGGGCCGACCACCGCCACCGATGGCCTCCGTGCTCGCCGGAACTCGCCTCGATGGAGCCGTCCTCGCCAGAACTTGCCTCGTTGGAGCCCGTCTTCGCCGGAACTTGCCTCGTCTCGCCCGTGCTCGACTCGCTGGAGCAGCGGGGCGCGAGGGAGGCCGCAGAGAGGGCGGCGCGGAGTTCGCCGGGACGCGGGTCGCTGGAGGCCGCGGCGAGGTCGGCGCGGAGCTCGCCGGAACGCGGGAGGCCGTGGCGAGGGCGGCGAGGGAGGATGCCGCGAGCGGCAGGCGGTGGCGGCCACGAGCGGCAGAGGGAGGTGGCCGCGAGCGGCAGGCAGCGGCGGTCGGGCTCGATGGACGTGGCTCCTCCCTGCCGGCCTGCAGAGAGCACGCGAAGGCAGCTATACGATTTTGAGCATCTCACTCGCGGCCGGGCTCGATGGGCTTGAGGTGGAGGCAGTGTTGCTTGGCGGCGGCGAGGATCTCGGAAGAGAGCGGTGGCGGGACGAGGCCCAGGCGGTGGTCACGCGGGGAGGAGGCCTAGGCGATCGGAGGGGCGAGGGCGTCAGGCGGGCCAGGCTCCGACGGCCACGAGCGGCAGGCGCAACACACTGTGAGAGAAGATAGGGTGGGATTATACATGTTGACATTTGGGCCAAACGGTGGACACGGGAGGACAGGCCATACGCGCGGACGCGTTCGTCTCACCGCAAACTAGGCGAAAAACTGAGACCGAAATGGGGTGGACCGAAGAAAAACACGAACAAAATGATATTTGCGGTATTCCGTTGGGATATGTTTTTGTCCGGTTTTGTCCACCGACCCGGATTTGTCCGGGTGCCGTTGGAGTTGGCCTAACCGTAGCAGGCTTGCAAGCCCCCGCCTAGCTACTCTTTGGCTGCCTGCCATCACCCAACACCCCCACGTCCCCTGCCCGCCATCGCCCAACACCCCCACGTCCCCGCTTCCACCATGTCCTGTCAGTTGCGGAGATGGCCCCGTAGCAACGCTGTTTGTAGGGAAATGAAGCCCCGATCTTGGTCCAAAATCGAGAGAAGGCCACGCCATGGAGGGGGAAAACTCATCTTTTTTGTCGGGGAGGAGACACCAACCATTTTCTTCTCGTACGTGCACAACCATGGCGGAGCGAGCTCAGGCGCAAGTGGAGCGGCGGCGGTGATTCCTTGAATCGAGCGGCGGCGATGATTCCTGGAACCGATGGCGGAGAGGTGGAATGGAACCGGGAGAAATTTTGTCTCGCCCAACACCCCCACATCCCCGCTTCCACCATGTCCTATCAGTTGCAGAGATGGCCCCGTAGCAACGCCGTTTGTAGGGAAATGAAGCCCCGATCTTGGTCCAAAATCAAGAGAAGGCCACGCCATGGAGGGGGAAAACTCATCTTTTTTGGCCGGGAGGAGACACCAACCATTTTCTTCTCGTACGTGCACAGCCATGACGGAGCGAGCTCAGGCGCAAGTGGAGCGGCGGCGGTGATTCCTTGAATCGAGCGGCCGCGATGATTCCTGGAACCGATGGCGGAGAGTTGGAATGGAACCGGGAGAAATTTTGTCTCTGCTCGATGCCTCCGTTGCAGCCGCCTCGTCGTAATTTTTTGGACCGGAATTTTTGGGATTTCGTCCTCGTATCCCTCTTTCTCCTTGTTTCCTATGGTGGGCGGATATGTTTTTTTTTTTACCAAAGCAACGAACTGGTACGTAACTTAGCGGTGGCAAAACATGTAACATTTCTAACACGCAGGGGTAAAATTGGAAACTTAAAATGACGTATCAGACCATCAAGACCGTAGCCCTTTTAATAGTATAGATGGTAGAAAAGAAAAGAATGGTCAACATGTAACCTATTGAGAGAATACTGCTGCTTCCAAGACACAACAAATACAGAGAACACATGTGAATCCCCTGTCAATCTAAATATTAGTTCTTTTTAAAACGTGTTCTACAGGTTCAATCGATAAAACTTCATTACCTCATTGAGCTTCATTTGATCAAAATCAAGATTTGAATTTGTTAATGGATCTCTAAACCATTGGATAGCTTTTACAGCCGCAGAACATCCCATGGCATGAGCCGAGTAAGAATGACCATGTAAGAGCGCTGTGAGCTGGACAAGACAAAGTAGCCAGTTTTACGCAGTATTCATTGCAATCCTTTTTCACATAACATCAAAAATAATGTTTTAGATTACTGAAACCTGAGCATACAGAAACACATTCAAGATATACTACATACCTTAGAGTCACTTTTGAAGGCCTCGAAAACTGCTTCCGTTGTTACCGTTGCCGCTAATGGTACTATCCCACCAGTCATCAATTTAGCATAGCATGCAATATCTGGTAAGCAGCCGAGCAGCTCTGAGGCAGACTGAAAAGGAGAATGATTGTCATGATTTTTGAAAGATAAGACTAGCTTTCCTCCTTAGATTGTTGTGATCTATTACCTCCACACCAAGACGCCAGAACCCTGTGAATACCTCATCAAATATCACAGGTATTTTTCGATTTCTACACTCCTGGACAAGTACTCGCTGGAAGAGTGGATCTATCATGTGCATTCCCCCAGCACCTTGTATTACTGCATGAATAGGAGTTCACAAAGATCAAATCTTACAGTGACATAAGAAAAAGAGTGAACAAAAAAAAAACAATTATAAAGTTTAACATATACCAAGGCAGTAGTTGACAAAATTTTGAAAGCACAATGTCGATGCAATGGTACAGGAAATCAAAGTTTACACATATAGCTCCTATAAAGGGCGGATGCCTACCCGCCTCAGCGTTGCTCCCTCTCACACGCGCAAATTCAGCCGTCCGATCGACCTTCAGCAGTGATTTCCGGTTCTTTCGTTCCCAGCTGCTGGATGTGATCTGGCCGTTTCTCACATTTCTTTGTTTGCAGTCAGTGCATGACAGACTGGGGCCACACATGCACGGGACCAGGTGTAGAGACGCTGTTGTCTGCTTCTTTGCGTCGCTGATTCTCGTCTCCCCTCCTTGTTTTTCGCTGGTGGACGGTTGGTGGACGGCCCTGCTTTCCTTTAACGACCAGCCTGTTTCTTTTCTGCTTTCGCTGACGGTGGTCCCAGGTGGCATGAGGGCCCGTCTGGTTGTGTCGGTGGAGCTGGTTCCTTGGGTAACAGAAGTCTCCTCCTTTTCTGTCGCTGACGGGTACTGTGAGGGTGTGCAGCTACTGTGAGGGCGTCAGCCGAGGACAGGGTGGGCCGGTGGGTATACAGTGGTGGGTTTTCCTTTTTCACCTTTTCTCCGCGTTCTAGGTCTCGCTACAGCTGGCCCCCTTCTGATGGACCCGCGGTGGCAGTTGGTGTGTGGGCGTGTAGCACGGTCTAGCTCGCTTCCAAACCGCATGCCCTCTCCTCGGCAGCTCGCCCGGATTAATCGCCCTCTCCACTGCCCGTTCGCAGCTCGCTTCCAGCCGCTTTGGTCCCGCTTCGCCTTCCCCTGCCCTGCTTCTTCCTCTTCTCCGCTCCTATCCAATGGGCTCTCCGGTGGTTCCCCCGTTCGGTTGAGGTGAGCCTATTCCCGGTTCCTCAACGCCTGGTCAGTTTGGGGAGGAGGGAGGGGCGGTGGGGGTGGACGAATGTGAGGCTCGGTGAGGCGCTGCGCTAGAGGAGGTTCGGTTCGGATGAGGGAATCGGCCGGCCGGGGAGAGAAGGATGAGGGGAGTGTTGTGTTGGTTGCTCCGATTTTCTGATTTGATTTGTTCTTGCCTGTAGGTGGTTGTGCAGGTCTGTTGGCCCTCCTTTCTGAGGCTCGCTGGTGTTTGTACGGTCGTGCGTCGACTAGGGTTCATCTTGCTGCCTCTTCTTTCTCGGTGGGGGAGCGGTGTGCTTTTCTTGCTCTGCCTTTCTCTGAACTGTTCTTCATCTGCTCTTGACTGTAGGTGGTTCTGTGGGGTCGTTGGTCTTTCTTTGGGATTCTCGCTGCTGCTGGTGCGTTCATCTTCCTGCCTCTTCTGTCCATGTGCGTGTGGGCCATGTTTTTTGCCACATTGTGTTCCAGTTGTTTATAAGTTCTGGTGCTTCTTTTCCTACAGGTTTGGTTGTCTCAGGAATCTTGCAAGGTTTGTTTCTTGTTCCCAGCTTCGGCTTGTTAAAAAGAACGTGGATCTGTGGTCTTAGGCTAGGTAGAGAATCAATGGCATCAGTGAAAGGGCAAATAGCCCTTATCTAGTGTTTTGGTTAACTATGACATCGAAGCTAGAGAGCGGACTAATATTTCTACTAGCTTCTCTACAGGTGAGAGTCCGCAGTATGTTGGTGAAAGGCGATGTGTGACCCCCCATTCGTTTCTATATGAAGAGCCGGTGGTGTTATTTCTTATTCTCTCTTATTTACTCTTGAGTTCAATAGGAAACACCGCACTATTAAGAGGGGTGATCTCGATGCGCTCTTTGGGGTTGTTCTACACCAAATATACTTCTCATTATCCACCGCCACACACCCTTTCGAAGAGAGAGAAAAATAGCCATGAAAAATGAGTCCAAAGAGGCTACTGCGAAATTGGCAGAAGTGCCCGATGTTGTCGCCGGAATTTCCTGAGACACCAAATAAGCACCGAAACGGCTTACTGCAAGCACTTTCGGTTGCTCGCCGAGAATTTTGGTCGCCGCCGAAATTTCCGGCGTGTGGTCCGGTCTGCCGGAGCTGTCACCGGAATTTCGGGCGAGCAACTCGGTCCGACCGGACTTTATTGCCGGTTCTGTCGCAGGAACCCCCAAACGGCTCTTTTTCTCCCCATAATATATATACCCCTTTCTTCTCCACTGAGAGGTTAGGCATTTCAGCAAACATTCATTTCTTGAAGCTCTCTCTCTCTCTCTCCATTGTTGAAACACAAAAACTTGAGGACCTCCCATTCTACCCAACCAAATCCAAATCCCTTTGGTAGAAAGGAAGAGGAGGTCCCGATCTACGTTTCCACCAAGCCAAAGTTCATTCCCCCTTGAGTTCATCGAGTTAGCTTGTTACTCCTGGGTTTGTGGGAAACCCTAGGCGGCTAGGGTCGCCCGGAGGCATTCGGCTTGTGATTTGCTCCGTGGAAAATTTGTGAGGGTTTGGAGACTACCTTAAAGTCTACCACGAGTAAGTGAGCTTTCCTTCGTGGGATAGGCTCGGAGAAGAAGGTGAGCCTTTGTGGCGCGTGAGGAATCCTTCGTGGAACCTCACACCTCTCCAACGTGACGTAGCCCCCTTCCCAAAGGTGGTGAACACGAGAATACATCTTCGTCTCCGCGTGCTTCGGTTATTCCTTAACCGATCTCTTACTTGTGTTGTTTACCTTGTGATAGCCTTCAAGCTTGAAGTATCTTGTTTTTCATCATCTAGGTTGCCTCACCTAGTTTGCATTTAGGCTCACTTATATTCCGCAAAGCCTAAAACTTGCAAAAGATTATAAAGAATTTTGTAGAAACCTATTCACCCCGCCCTCTAGGTTAACCATCTTACACTTTCAATTGGTATCAGAGCCAAGGGCTCTTTTAAGGGCTTTACCACCTAAGAGAAAAGATGGTTTTCTCCGATGATAAGGAGGATAAAAATTATTCGGTCAAGACGCTTCGCGAAATCTTAGCCAAGGGTGCCCTTGAAAAGGCCAAGGCTGATTCCGATCTCCTTGTTCGAATGAGTTACCTAGAAGGACAACTTAAGGCCATTGGCGATGGGGCTTTTCTTGGTAACCCATTGGTAGTACCTCAAGGGATACCAATGGACACCGAAAAGGATAAGGATGCCGAGTCCGCTCATCAGAGCGGCTCGTCAAAAACCTCCACGCCCCTAATCAATTTCCTTATGTTTATCCTAAGCAAAAGAACATCATGCCTCATATTAATGGTTCGGGTCCTGCACCTCATTATGATGGAACTCATTTCTCTCATTGGAAAGCTTCTATGGAATCTCATCTTCGCAGCTGCAGCGTTGAGCTTTGGAAGATTGTGTGCACCGGTTTCCACCCTCAAGATCCCAACAACCTCACTCCGGAAGAGTACTACGACCGTCAACTAAATGCAACGGCTTGTGACAAGATAAGGAGTGTCATTCACCGCACTCTCCATGATCAAGTCAACGACATCCCCACCGCAAAGGATCTTTGGGATAGGATTGTCATTCTCCAAGAGGGAACGTCTCTTATCCAAAAATCCAAGTATGAAGCTGACAAGTCAGAGATGAACATGTTCATGAACCATGATGGTGAGACTATCGCTGAAGCATACAAGAGACTTGTTGCCCTCCGCGTGAAGATTGGTGGCCTAGGATGTGAGAAGTATGATGATGGATTCAATTTGAATGATGAGCTCATCAAGTCCAAGATTGTCTCTATGATCGCGGTCACCGATAAGAAGCTTGCCTTGAACTTGCAACTCCTTGATAGAGCTAATCAATTCACTCCCGATGATCTAGTCTCTTATCTTGTTGCCACGGATAACTTGGCGGATGAAGGGCAAAAGATCAAGGAGATCAACTGTGCTATTGGGTCTTCTCACTCTCTAGCACTAAAGGCCAAGCATGTGCAAGAAGATGTTGCTAGTGATGAAGAAAGCATGTTGATGGAGTTGATGATATGCTCTCTCAACTTGCTCTCTTCACCAAGAACATGAAGTTCCGAAGAAGGAGAAGTTCAATGAGATCAAGTGAGAAGAAAAGGACGTGCTACAATTGTGATGAGTCGAGCCACTTTGCCGATAAATGTCCATATAAGAAGAGGCTTGACAAACCCAAGTATGAAGAGGGTGCCAAACCAAGATTGAAGCCCAACCCCATTAACGAAAGATACAGGAGAAACAATAGGCGTGATGGCAAGGGCTTCCTAGATCAAGAATACATATCCGACAAGGAGGAAGAGGATGAAGAGAAGGTTGTTGGAGTGGCCAGTTTGGCCTTCGCCGAACCCGGGTCTCTCTTCACCTAAGACTACACCAAGGACTACACCGACGACTCTCCTACTCCCAAGGACACCGCCACTTGTCTCATGGCAAGGAGCTCCAAGGACGAGTCCGACGTGGAGTGTGGGGATGAGGAGAAAGTGGTGAGTGTGACCGGTTTGGCATATGTCGAACTCGGATCACCTCTCACCTATGACTACGCCAAGGACTACATCGAGAGTTCTCCTATTCCCAAGATCACCGGCTCTTGTCTCATGGCAAGAAGCTCCAAGGTAATCGTCTCTCCTCCATCCCTATCTAGCGTCTTGGATGATCTTGAGAGTAACCATGATAGTGATAGTGATAGTGATAGTGATAGTGATAGTGATGAATTTGGTGAAGAATATATAAAAGAAATGTATGCTATCATGAAGTCTCTTCCTCCCATTGCTCATGCTAGAGTCAAGCAATTAATGGAACTTGTTAGCTCACGTGATGAGGCCATTGATAGCTTGGAATCTCATATTGCTGATGAGAAACGAAGATTCAATCTTCTTGAGCAAGAGCTTTGTGAGGAAAAGAATTATTCTTTTCTTAAACTACAAATTGAAATTTTTGAACTCGATAAAGCAAAAGACATGGACACTATTGATAGGACTAACTCTTTGTCCCAAGAGCTTGATGCCTCAAAGAAAGAACTTGAGGTTGCTCATGCTTCTCTTACCAACGACCTTGAGCACCTTGAAAAGGCTAGTTTGCTTGTCAAGCGTGAGCTCATAAAACTTGGAGAGAACCATGACCAACTTCGGGTGACCTATGAGAAGGCTCTTGGTACATTGAAGGATCCAATTATTGTTGAGAATGATTCTTGTCCCTCTAACTCTACCTTTGATCAAACTCTCCTCATTGAGGAAAATAAGAAGTTGAAAGAGCACCGTGCACCTACCTCCAAGGGAAAGATCCTAAATGAGATATTATCCCGTCAAAAGACGAGAGTTTCCAAGGAAAGTGTCGGTCTTGATCCAAAGAACAACAAGAGCAATGTCATTCCACCAAAGAAGATAACCTTTGTAAAAGAAGGTGACAAGGTGGTTGACCAAGTCAAAAAGAATGTTGTGAATGGGGGAGCCATGAGGGGCAATCCCAATCATAAGTATGCGTTAAAGTCTAATCCATCCTATGTGCTATGTAAGAGCACTCAAGGAGATGTATATGTCAAATATGTTGGTCCTCGCAATGGTTATGCTTATAGATGGTACTCAATTTGGGTACCAAAAGATCTTGTTGCTAATGGTAAGGGACCCATTACTCAATGGGTTCCTAAATCAAAGAATTTATTTTGTAGGGCTATGCCTCCGGTGGATCAAAATGGGTGTTTGATAGTGGATGCACCAATCATATGACCGGAGGTAGAAGTGGGCTTGATCAATTCATTCACGATGTCAACTCAACGTCAAGCATCACTTTTGGAGACAACTCTAAAGGAAAGGTACTAGGTTATGGTAAGTTGGTGATCTCCAATGTCTTGTCTCTAGAGACCGTCTTGTTGAAAACCTTGGTTACAACTTGCTTTCAATTAAACATCTTGCGGATGCCGGCTATGACTCCTATTTTTCTAGAACTTTTGTGAAGGTCTTTAGGGGTGATGATCTCAGCTTGGTTCTTATTGGACATGTGGAAGACGACCTTTATGTGGTCGACCTCTCGAAAGAGAGCCAATCTCTTCCTACATGTCTAATGGCCAAGGCTGACAAGGGATGGCTTTGGCATCGTCGCCTAGGTCATGTCAACATGAGAAATCTCAATCAACTCCTAAAGGGTGAGCATATTATTGGACTAACCGGTGTCTCCTTTGAGAAAGATCGTGTGTGTAGCGCTTGCATTTCAGGAAAGCAAATTGGGAAGCACCATCCTTCCGTAACCAAGGTGGCCACTTCAAGACCCTTGGAGCTTCTCCATTTGGATCTCTTCGGGCCTTCAACGTATGACTCTCTTGGTGGAAGAAGATATGGTCTTATCATTGTTGATGATTACTCAATGTATACTTGGGTCTTTCTTCTCAAGTCAAAGGATGAGACCTACAAGGAATTCATGATCTTCGCCAAGCAAGCTCAACGCACTCATGGAGTGGAGATCAAGAACATTAGAACCGACAATGGCACCGAGTTCAAGAACTACACCATGCAAGAATTTGTTGAAGATGAGGGGATCAAGCATGAGTTCTCAGCTCCCTATACCCCTCAACAAAATGGTGTTGTTGAAAGGAAGAACCGGACAATCATTGAGATGGCAAGAACAATGTTGAGTGAGTTCAAGTCACCCCACAACTTTTGGGGAGAAGCCATTGCTACCGCGGTCCACTACACGAACCGGCTCTTCCTCCGAGCTCCCTTTGACATGACTCCATACGAGATTCTCACAAGTAAGAAGCCCAATGTCAACTACTTTCGTGTCTTTGGATGCAAGTGCCTCGTCAAGAACAAAAAGGAAAAGCTCGGTAAATTCGAATCTAGAACTATAGAGGGTATCTTTGTTGGTTATGCGGAAAACTCTCATGCCTATAGATACTACAACAAAACCAATGGTTGTATTGAAGTATCTTGTGACGTGGAGTTTTTGGAGAATAATGGCCCCCATGAGGGGCAAGTTGCTTCACGTGATGTAGGTGATGGTGATTCCTCTCAAGTCATCAAGTTGATGGGCATTGGGCATATGTTGCCCACCGAGTCTCACATTCATGTTCAACAAAATGATGGGGGAGAACCAAGCTCAACTCAAGAAGAGCCAAGCTCTACCCAAGTTGAGCCATCAAATGCACCACCGGATCAACATCTTACTCAAGATGCCATGCAAACCGAAGAACAAGAACCAAGCCCTCAACCCTTTGAGCAAGACCAAGTAGAAGATCAATCTCCTCCATCCCAAGGTCAAGCTCAAGATGGTGTCAATGATCAAGGCCCCTCAAAAGATGAATTCGTTGATCATGAAGGCACAATTCGGAAGATCAAGGCCGCCTCCATTGCAAGTGGACTCCAAGTCAACAATATCCTTGGAAGCATATCAAGAGGGATCGAGACCCGTGCCAAGAAGAAGAACCTCACAACCTTTTGTGGGCATCATGCTTTTGTGTCCAACTTTGAGCCCCTCAAGGTTCATGAGGCTTTGGGGGATCCGGATTGGGTCATTGCCATGCAAGAACTCGAGTGTTTCACCCGCAATGAAGTTTGGTCTCTAGTGAAGAGGCCTAAAGATCATCGCATCAATGTCATTGGGACCAAATGGGTGTTCAAAAACAAGCAAGATGAGAACGGGGTCGTCACGAGAAACAAAGCAAGGTTAGTGATGCAAGGGTATGCCCAAATAGAAGGTATTGACTATGAGGACACATTTGCGTCCGTTGCTCGTCTTGAAGCTATTCGTCTCTTGCTTGCTTATGCTTCTTTCCATAACTTCAAGCTTTATCAAATAGATATGAAAAGTGCATTTCTTAATGGTCCCTTGAAAGAGATTGCATATGTAGCTCAACCCCCGGGTTTCGAAAACACACGCTATCCCAACCATGTGTATCTACTCCATAAGGCTCTCTACGGACTAAAGCAAGCTCCTCGTGCTTGGTATGAGCACCTTAGGGATTTTTTACTCATGGATGGGTTTAGCGTGGGTAAGGTCGATTCCACCCTTCTCACCAAACAGGTTAAAGGGGGTGGCTTATTTATTGTTCAAATTTATGTTGATGATATTATCTTTGGTGGAACTAACGAATCTCACAACAAAGCTTTTGCCGAGTTGATGACTATGAAATTTAGGATGTCCATGATGGGGGAGTTGAAGTTCTTTTTCATTATAAAGCAACTTCCTCACGGCACTTTCATCTCTCAAGAGAAGTACATTAAGGACATGCTCAATAAGTTCGAGATGGCCAAGGCTAATCCCATGAAGACTCCCATGCCACTAAATGGACAATTTGGTCTTGGATTTGGTGAGAAGGATGTGGATCAAAAGGTATATCGTTCTATGATTGGTTCCTTGCTCTACCTTTGTGCTTCTAGGCCGGATATCATGTTAAGTGTTGGAATGTGTGCTCGTTTTCAATCCGCTCCCAAGGAGTGCCACTTGATGGCGGTCAAACGGATTTTTAGGTAACTTGTTCTCACTCCTACTCTCGGGCTTTGGTATCCAAATGGGTCAACCTTTGAGCTTGTTGGCTATTCGGATACCGATTGGGCAGGTGATAAGGTTGACCGGAAATCAACCTCCGGGGCTTGCCAATTCATTGGACGATCCTTGGTGAGTTGGTCTTCCAAGAAACAAAACTCCACAGCCCTATCCACCGCCGAAGCCGAATACATATATGCGGCATCTTGTTGTGCTCAGTTGTTATGGATGAGGCAAACCTTGAAAGACTATGGTGTGTCTCTTGGTACGGTGCCTCTTCTATGTGACAATGAAAGCGCAATAAAGATCGCCAATAACCCCGTCCAACATTGTCGCACCAAACATATTGACATTTGCCATCACTTCCTATGTGACCATGTCGCAAATGGTGATATCACTCACTCATGTGGGTACGATGTTCCAATTGGCCGATATCTTCACGAAGCCTTTGGATGAAGCCCGGTTTGTCATGTTGAGGCGAGAACTCGGTATCCTAGATCCTCAAAACTTGGATTGATTTACTTCTTGCACTATATTCTTGCTCTTAATGTGCTATGTAGCCTAGTTGTGCAGCACATGTAGGGATGGTCATCTTACCATGTCTTGGTTTGATGCTTACCTATGTGTGCAACATAAATTGATCTCGTGTCATGATATGGGTCCAAGCATCTATCTTTGAGGCGCCATGACATTTTTGTGTATTGGGTGCCTTGATGTTCAAAGCTAAATCCTATGTCCATGGTTGCTCTTCGTTTTTCTTCATGACCTTGTCAAATGGACAGTGCTTTATTTGGTTTTCATTTGCATCTTGTGTATATGCTCATATGATTTCTCACAATACATCGTCACCTAATAATTTCCGGCAAAAATTCCGATCCGCCGGTCTGGCGACCGACATTTCCGGCGACCACCAAAAATTCCGGCAGCAAACCGAAAACCCTTACAGAATACTGTTTCGGTTCTCTGCCAAAAATTCCAGTCGCCACCAGAAATATCGGTCACGGGGCCGGTTCGCCGATGCTCTCGCTGAAAATCCCGGCGTGGGTGCTGGTTCGACCGGACTTACTGCCGAAAAAAAATTCTCTGGGGTATTTATAGCCCGCGCGTGGGAAAGTTCCAATCTCTTTCTCCCCTCTTCCCCACGCCCTCCCCTCCTCCATGGTTGCCGCCCCAAGCTTCCCCACCCCCCCATAGGCCCTTCCCTCCACCCAAATCCCTCCTCACTCCACCAAGTTGTAGATCGGGCCTCTACAAGTCTTCTCACCGAAGGTTTTGCTCTCTCCTTGCCCGCATTGGGAGATCGGGGAGTGCTCTCCCTCTTTCTCGTGTGGTGCTTTCTTCTTACCCATCTTTGGCAAGGGGGGGGCATGGCTTCTTCTTCGGCATCCGAGGGTATTATGCCCTTTCATCTCCTCTTTACCTTTCTTGTTGGTGGTGAAACCCTAGTTTTCATGGTCAAGTTTGTGCTCCCTTGGTTCTCTCTACCCCCTAGTAGAGTAACTAAGCTAGCGCCACCCTAGTTCTTCCACATGTTGTTTTTTGCGCAAGTGGTAAGTCATGGATAGTTCCCAAATCGATGGCTTTGAGATTTCGGTCCTAGGCCCGGTCTCGCCGATACTGTCGCCGAAAATTCCGATCGCCGTTCCGGTCGACCGAAACACTCGCCAGAATTTCCGGTCGAGCTTCCGGTCCGCCGAAACCGTCGCCGATCCTTCCGGCGACTGGATCGGTTCTGCCGGACCTGGAGCCAAAACTCCTATTCTTTTTGTTTTTCTGTCCATGCGCTTGCCCAAATATCAATCTGTGTTCTTGTGAGTTCTTTTATGGCATATACACTCATTTGCTTTCTTTGCCTTGCGTTCTTGTGTGCTTCTTGTGCAACATCTGACCACAGCGATTTTGAGCAAGACACCGGCAAAAAGAGAAAGCTTACTGTTCAACGGGCTCCTCCTCCTGCTCCTCGCCTCACTCGGCGTCAACAAGCAGTTGCTATCGCAGGGGTTCTGGTTCTGCAAGTGGACAGAAGAAGAAAGCCTTTGCTGGAAGATCCGCTCCCAAGGGCAAGTCCAGTCTTGATCCTACTGAAGAAGAGGACCCTCCCAACTACAATACTGCTTCCGATATCTCTTTGAATCAGTGGCAGGACTTAAGGAGGCAGTACCGCTTTCCCAACCGCACCTATCTTGCTGCTGACAGAATGTTTTGGACTGACACTCGGAAGTGCTTTTGGGATGACTTCTACAATGAGCCATCTCGTATGCGGCGGGGATTCTTTGTTCCTCCCAGGTATCTCAATGAGGACCACTATGCTCACTACCTCTCTACAGATTTCGAGCATGTGGATGTGGCCCTGAAGCAGATGGATGTCTTTGGTCTTGCCACTATCAAGGTTAAGCTCATGCCAGATCTCATTTGCCAGTTCTTTTGCACTGCTTATTTCCACACTGATGCTGCTCGCACTGTCACTTGGATGACCGGCACCAAGCCGTACTCGGCTTCCTTTGATGATTTCTGCAATGCCCTAGGTTACCCTCCTGACCGTGTTTCTGGCTTCTGCATTCACTCTGAGAAGGCCTTCAGTGACAACCAAATCCTTTCGTGCTACCCCAGTGAGCCCAGCCATGCACCTCCCAGCTTGTCAGGCATGTACTACTACTATATGGTCATTGCTCGGTTCTTCCGCTACAATCTTGTGAGCAAAGTTGGTGATGCGGTTGATGTCCGTGGTCACAACAAGAACCTGCTGTACTACTGTGACCCTCGTCGCCTGCGGAAGATCAATGGGTGTGATTTCATCTTCTGTGAGATTCAGCGGTCCATCGAGAAGCGCATGACTCCCAACTTTTGTCAGTATGTTTAGCGTCTGATTGAGGCCACCGTCCCTGCGTCTGCTATCCCTAAAGGTCCGCGTGAAGATATGGGGGATTTCACCTTACCTCGTCGGAGCTCTCATGTGGATCTCCCTCAGATGATGTCGTCTGAGCGTCGGACCAAGCTTGCTCATGATCCTCTTTCTGCTGGTTCGCGCTCCCGTCGGGACCTTCCCCGTGCTCTTCCTCGCAAGAAAGGACTTGCCCGTTTCTTCAACAGTTTGTGGGATATGTGTCGCTCTTCGTATGATGTTGCCCATCGCAGCTTGGAGCTCAGCCAGGAGAATAGGAGGCAGCACAATGCTTTCTTGACAGAACGTGGTCGCCCAGTGCCAGACTTGGGCAATGCCTTGGCTCTTGTTCCTTATGTCAACTTCGAGAAGCCCCCGCTGGATGAGGACATGTTTCGGGGTTTTGATCCATCAATGTTCCCCGGGTTTGCCACTTCCAGTTCCTCTCAGCGTCGCGCTACTCCTACAGGGAATGATGATGAGGATGAGGACAAGGACGAAGAGGAGGGTGACGAAGAAGAAGAAGAGGAGGAAGAAGCCGATGATGATGAGACGATGAGGACAACTTTGCTGGCTAGCTCATTTTCTCCACTCCTTTCTTCCTTTTTGGTCTCGATGCCAAAGGGGGAGGGAGAGTAGAGTTGCTTCCTTCATGACTTGCCTCTTGCACAAGTCATCCTTTATTCGTTTGCCTCTCATGGGCTTGTGCTTTTATTTGCTCTATCGAACTATTTGTGTGTGTGTGTCTGGACAACTCTACAGTTCTTTTATTGTACTTGGATTTCCTATCACTATGTGCTTGCTATTATGTGCTAGATATCTATGCATCTAATCGTATCATAATATCTCCTTTTGACTCTAGCTCGGTTTGTCATCGTTAACCAAAAAGGGGGATATTGAAAGGGCAAATAGCCCTTATCTAGTGTTTTGGTTAACTATGACATCAAAGCTAGAGAGCGGACTAATATTTCTACTAGCTTCTCTACAGGTGAGAGTCCGCAGTGTGTTGGTGAAAGGCGATGAGTGACCCCCCATTCGTTTCTATATGAAGAGCCGGTGGTGTTATTTCTTATTCTCTCTTATTTACTCTTGAGTCAAATAGGAAACACCACACTATTAAGAGGGGTGATCTCGATGCACTCTTTGGGGTTGTTCTACACCAAATATACTTCTCATTATCCACCGCCACACACCCTTTCGAAGAGAGAGAGAAAAATAGCCATGAAAAATGAGTCCAAAGGGGCTACTGCGAAATCGGCAGAAGTGCCCGGTGCTGTCGCCGGAATTTCCGGTCGCCGCCGGAAATTCTCTGTAAGCACCGAAACGGCTTACTGCAAGTACTTTCGGCTGCTCGCCGAGAATTTCGGTCGCCGCCGAAATTTCCGGCGTGTGGTCCGGTCCGCCGGAGCTATCACCGGAATTTCCGGCGAGCAACTCGGTCCGACCGAACTTATTGCCGGTTCTGTCGCAGAAACCCCCAAACGGCTCTTTTTCTCCCCATACTACATATACCCCTTTCTTCTCCACTGAGAGGTTAGGCATTTCAGCAAACATTCATGTCTTGAAGCTCTCTCTCTCTCCATTGTTGAAACACAAAAGCTTGAGGATCTCCCATTCTACCCAACCAAATCCAAATCCCTTTGGTAGAAAGGAAGAGGAGGTCCCGATCTACGTTTCCACCAAGCAATAGTTCATTCCCCCTTGAGTTCATCGAGTTAGCTTGTTACTCTTGGGTTTGTGGGAAACCCTAGGCGGCTAGAGTCGCCCGAAGGCATTCGGCTTGTGATTTGCTCCGTGAAAAGTTTGTGAGGGTTTGGAGACTACCTTAAAGTCTACCACGAGTAAGTGAGCTATTCCTTCGTAGGATAGGCTCGGAGAAAAAGGTAAGTCTTTGTGGCGCGTGAGGAATCATTCGTGGAACCTCACACCTCTCCAACGTGACGTAGCCCTCTTCCCAAAGGTGGTGAACACGGGAATACATCTTCGTCTCCGCGTGCTTCGGTTATTCCTTAACCAATCTCTTACTTGTGTTGTTTACCTTGTGATAGCCTTCGAGCTTGAAGTATCTTGTTTCATCATCTAGGTTGCCTCACATAGTTTGCATTTAGGCTCACTTATATTCCGCAAAGCCTAAAACTTGCAAAAGATTATAAAGAATTTTGTAGAAAACTATTCACCCCCCCCCCCCTCTAGGTTAACCATCTTACACTTTCAATCAAGCATGCAGTAAAGTAAGTTAACATAAACTAAGTAAAGAATTTGTGGTGGGTCAAATAAAAAATGAATTGAATCAGTGGTGCACGGTGTAGTGTCAAGGAGGAAGTTAGGTCCTTTTTGTGCGGAATCAAAGTTTAATTTTTAGCTGAGTAGCTCTAGTTTTTATATGACTTGGTGCCGGCCTGAGAGAGAAGAGATCTGTTGTAATAAGAACACACACGCTGATGGAAAATAGATCAAGCTAGCGATGACAGCATGGTGGCGGGAGAAAGTGTCGTGTGCCAAAGTTAGCTAATATAAACTGAGTCAAGAATTTGTGGTAGGTTAAAGAAAAAATGAAGTTAGGTCCTTTTATGCGGAATTGAAGTTTACTTAAGTTGTCGTGGATTTGTGTTCTTAGGCTAGGTAAAGTGTTGGCGGTGAGAAAAATCAGGACGCTTGTAGGTGAAATGGAAATTTGTGGATTTGTGGTCTTAGGCTAGTTAAAGTGTTAGTGGCCAGAAAAATCAGGGTGCTTCTAGGTGAAATGGAAATCGGCTCCTGCTGATCGGTGTGGACTTTTTCCTGCCCGGAAAACTGAGAAATAACCTGCCTTTCTCTGTACTTTGTTAGCTTAGGATCAGTAAAACAACAGGTCATTGTATCCTGCAGTTTAACACTAATTTAACCCTTATTCCTAGGACCAAGAAATTTATATTTAGTGATTGATTCTACGATACTAAACTATATGTTGTAATAGTTGATGTCTACGTTCTGCATATATATCATAGGCAGATAAAGTTCAATCTCTGTCTTCAGCAGACATGCATCATAAGCAGATAAAGTCCAGTCTTTGTATGTCCTTTTAAAATAGCCTTGCATACATGTATATCCATTCTCGTATGTTCGTAACTATAGTAAAATGGTAAAATAAAAGATACGGTTATGCTCTAATACGTGTTAGAGGATGGATGAAAGTACTGTTTCAATCTATATGGTCTGTCCTTAGTTTTCGATGATGTCGTTCGCTGATCGCCGAGACACGCTGTATGTTCCTGTGCTAAGATAGGCTTGAGAGTTTGCATGTAGTTCGTACTGTTTTTTTAGAGCTGGTGGATAAGCTGTGTTCTTGCCCGAACACCTTTGGATCTTGTTGTTTATAGGTACAGATGTATGCTTCCTGTTCTGGTTGATAATTGTTTATCTTTGTTGTCTTTTGGCATGCTACAGCTGTGCCTGCTGGAGGATTTTTGCGCCCTCGTCCTCTAAGACTCCTTCAGTCTCTGTTTCTGTTAAGGTTTGCTTCTTTCTTCCTGTGTACACCTGCATTAATGGTTTGTTTATGCATCACGTTTGTGTATGCATCGTTTGTGTTTGCTGTGTATGCACTAGCGTTGTTCTTTGACTCACTTTGTTTTCCCCGTGTTGCGGCCCTGGTCCATGTGTTGTGTTTGTGTTTTCTATTTCTTATTATTTTCTTCGATGCTACACAGGATGTGCGGTGTTGTTTCGTTTGTTATCCGTATTTTAGAGACACTGGCTGCTTGTTTTGTGCTGCCGGCCTTGCTTTATCTCTGTGAGGTGGCTGAGGATGGATCGGTCCGGCTGGGGTGGAGCTTGAGCTCCCTGTGGATGCTGTTGGCGTCGTGGCTGAGAGGAGGGTTTTTTGGTGTGAGGCCTAGCTTAGAGTGCTTGGATGCATATGACCAGGCTGCTTTGGAGGCGATCCGTTTTTTGCAGGGAGTCTATGACCTTGTTGTCCGGGACTACAACTACGATTTACCTCCTTACGATTGTATGGTGGCCTATAGGGAGTTCAAGAGGACACGATTGATAAAACCGTTAGCCAGCTTGACGAGCTTGATCCTTTTGAAGATATGGTACTTTCCTTGTTTTGAAATGCCTTCTTCGTGTGTCTACTATTTTCTTGCTGGTTATGTATCTCATGCCTCCTGTAGTTGTTTACTTCAGGAGAAGAGGTTCTTCTGCACTGTCACTGGCGACAGACTTGGTTCTGATGACCATTGGTGGTTCCCTTCGTGCGGCGCCTGCCGCAAATCAGCCAAACATAACGGCTATCACTACGTATGCTCGAATGATGCCTGCTCGTCCGTGGACGCTGAACTGACATGAGTACCTGGTGCGTTTGGAAGTTCGATCCCTTCCTGTTCATTAGCTCACCCTGTTTGCTATGGTCCATTCTCAGGTACTGTATATCTGTTTTTGCGACCAATGGTACGGCAGAGGCTGAGTTTATGCTATTAGACAAGGTCGCGGCAGGTGCTGTAGGAAAGACTCTGTACAATATTCTGCGCCAAAAGGTACCGAGCTTATACCAAGATGGATGACTTGGCCAATGCTGCTAGGCATGACACGTTTGTTCCGTCTGAGATTACTCGTTTGGTTGGACAAAAATACAAGCTCATGGTGTCCATATCCAAGAAATGGAAACTCAAGAATACTGAGAAATTATCATTCCAAGTCAACAGGATCGAAGAAACATTCAAACCCGCGCTACCGCCCATTGTCTTAGATCCCGCACAGGCATCGTCATCAGGGAGTCGTTTGAGGGCACTGCTTCCAGCCCTAGGTCCGGTTATGTCACCAACTGCACCTCAGGTATGGTGCACCTCACCATTGAATTTTACTAAATGCCCGTACATGTTAAATCTGTTTTCTTTAAAGGTAGCTATTTATTTGCATATACAGACTCCTGTTGCTGTTGTTAAGCTCAGCCCATCGACTCCAGTTGCGCGGTAATCAACTGCTAAGAGGACCTGTTAGCGTGTCTGTCTCCCGTGCTTCTGCCTCCTAATACTTGTTGCTGCATTTTCCGTTGTATAGGTCATCTGCTCCAATGCGTGGTGCGAGGCGCTCTTTGTTCCAGACTACTACCAAATACAAAGCACAGCCTCTTGAAGAAGGTGCTGCTTCAAATGTAAGTGTTTATTTCTTTTGCTTGTGATTCTTTCTGTCACCTGGCTGCCATAGATTTCTTGCTTATAATTGTTTGTCCCTTCAAGATTTCTGGACAAGCTGAAGTGGGTGATGGTGCATCTGGTGAACAGATTGGGGTGGGTGATGGTACAGTTACCGCTCAGGACAGGGTCGGTGAGACCCTGCCTCTCAAGGACAAAGCTATCGGTGATGAGAAAGACGGGCAGCGCTAGGTTTAAAAGGTTCTGCTTACTAACTTGTTACCATTGCTAAAGTTGGCCATACTGCTGGTTTCCTTTCGCACTGCCATTTTTTCCTGGTCCTTGCCCGTGCGATGATCGTGTTTGCTCGCTCCTCCCTGGATCGCCAGCTAATTATGCGGCCTTTCCTTGTATCAGGACTTCCTCTACCAAGTCTGGTGGGACGCTCAAAAAAGGCAAACCGTAGCTTGGCTGCTATGTTTGCAGGCGCCGTTTGTATATAAGGTACCGGCTACTACAGCTGAATATACCAGCCTCACCTTTTTTGGATGCCTAGCAGCCTGTCCTGTATATGTGTTACCTGCTTACTGTATACTCATTTCTGGATACTTTCTTGCATTGATAGGTCCTTTTCTACCACTCGCTCTCTCAGACATCCCCTGGTACCCAGCGGTCCTTCCTTCGTGCATCGTCGGGTTGACCAACTTAGCTTCCGCTTTGGCGCTGGCCTCTACGCTGCACTAGCGGTTCCTGTGCCGTGCTGTCAGACTAATGTGATGCTCTTGCTCTATGCTTCCACACTGTTGCTTAGCATATCCTGTCTAACTTACCGTCGGTCTCGTGTGCTAGCGCCCTTTTGTAAGATAATTAGTGGTATGTGAAGGGAGAAACTTGCGATATAATCCTTCTGCCCTACCGTAGGCCCAAAACAAAAGACCTTATGTACCTGTATGCAGTGAACGATTACCTGGGTTTCGGATATATCTACTAATATGAACGGTATGCTATTAATTATGCTTCAGAAAGGTGTTCCTATAATGTTTTTAGAAATACTAACCAGGTAACCGGTTTATACAATGACACCCGTCTTATTGTTAGTAGTCTTGCTACAATGAGTATTTAAGCACACGTCTCCTTTCCACTACTTTATATTTGGTACCTACTAATATATATTGTAAGCACCTATGCCAGGCGTATTACATATATCACACTAACTGTCTTTGACGTGCTCCATCTCCACGATGTAATATGGAAAATCCATTCAAATTTTAGATGGTCGACCTATCGCGAACAGGCTGCCTTACTTTCAGCCTCGGCGCCGGATGGCACACCGGGTCGTCTAGTCTGATTTATTTTCCAAAATCACCGATAGGTTTTACATTCTTACAGACAAGAACAGGTATCTAAAGTAACAGGCACTAGCACCAGTGGTATTTTTCAATCATAATGAACTACCAATCCGTAACAGTTCTGCATTGATTCTACGATTTTCGACCCTAGATTCTACATCATCATATGATTTCTGATCTTACTGTGGAAACCTCTGATTCAATCACGGCAACCTTGGTTCCGCTTTTACTCGTGTAAATCAAGGAGAGAATTCCTTATTTGACACTACTCTCAAATACGATTCCTTATATGACACTGGGAAATTTTGATTTCCTTATTTCACACTTGGTGTAAATTTCAATGCCTTAGATGACACTCTAGTGCATTATGAGAACTAACGGTGTTAACTGGGGACCTAAGAAGACACTTTTGCCCCTGGTGCATATATCGATGGTGGAGATTACTCGATCGGATCTAGGCAAAGAAGAGCTAGCCTGAGCACACACAGACTAGACGCGTGATTGTATCACTAGCCTGAAAACGCATGTGCAAACAGTAACGAACAATGACACATGCATAGTCCAATGCAACTCTGCAATTGCTGAAATAAACATGCAGAACGGGAGAAGCACATACCCACGCCTCCGGCTCCAGGTCTCCGCCTAGCAGATCCAAGTCCAACATCAACTCATCATACATCGCGATGTTCGGCCGCCCGCCGCCGGGAGAAAATCGGACGTATCAAACGGGAGAAGCACACACGCACGCCTCCAGGTAGCACCTACACTATAGGCAGATACAAGTCGCACAACATCAACTCATCATACATCGTCGACGCTCAAACGCCCATCGCCCGACTAATCGGAGATATGGCATCGGCAAACCAAGTACAAACTCGGTACTGTTGAAATTTTTGCCTAAATAGGCCCAGCCCATTTACTATATGCCAATAAATTCCTGAAATCCTAGAGGCCCACCTGGTCCATTCATGCAAGGCAAGACGTAGGGCAAAAGTTTAGTCCCACATTGCAAGTTGAGTGGAAGTTGGACCAGCTTATAAGGAGAGCTCTTCCACCATTTAAACGACGTTGAGAAGAGAAGACATATACTCGCGCGCTCCTCCTCGCTCGCCTCGTCACTTCACGTCACGATGCGCGCTGCGGGTTGCGGGGATCTCGCCTAGCCGAGCTTTATTTTGCCACGCATGAATGGTATATGAACGGTTGTATAGAAGCTGAAACGTTTTGCTCAAGTGGATTTTTAATACGAGCTAAGTGGAAATGAATGCGAACTGAGTGGAGGCTGTCCGGTTTTGGCTGCCGCCTATTCGCTTCAGCTTCCGCCTCTTCGTTTCATCTCCTGTGCAATCTGTCTGCCTTTCCTTTGTCCTTGTAAGAGAGAGAGGTCGCGCCTCCTCTCAAATACACCATCGCACACCACTTTGCGCCTCCAGTTCCAGAGCACTGCGCTACCTACATCTTCCCCATCCCGTCTTGTGGCGTGCACCGCGAGCCAGGACAGTAGGCCTCCGAGGCCCCGCTGCTTCAAGTCCTGTACGGGAGAAGGGCGATAAGGTTTTTGGGGAGCGCTATTGACGCGATTACTGGCTTCATAGCGGACTCCTTCACGGATAGCGGCAGCGCCGACGTCTTTGCCAACGACGACTTCTTCCCCGACGTCAACAACCTCTTCCTCGATGACATGGCTGATGACGGTGCCAACACCAACACTGGCGGTTCTTCTGCTGTGATGTACATCCTCTTTCTCAATCTTGTTTATCTTGGTCAGATAGTTTGTCGTTCCTTTTGGTTTGCTATAGACCTTGTTCTGATCTTATTTCAAGTTCTATGCCTTGCAATCCTCTTGGTTATCTGTCTTAATCTATATCCGCTAATTCACATGATTAGTTTAATTTCTATTATTCTATTCATGTTTTATCTAGCGTTTATCATGGTTAATTTTCTTGGTAAATTGCTCTTTTATTCAATAGGTACAGGGACTGGGACGGGCTCGGCATTGTTCGAACGGCTAGGACTTTTTGTTGGACTATTGGATATGTAGCCACTATGTCATGGGTATTTTGGTCCGTCTAAAATAAAACTGATGGAACCATGTAACGGAACAACCAATAGTGTCATCTAAGAGCATCTCCACTCGGCCCCACGGACGCCCCCTAAGCCTTTTTTTGGCATGCCCCGGCAAAATTTCTCCCAGCCACGCCCACGGGACCTCAAAATTCGCTGGATTGGGCCCCAAATCCATCCGGCGAACTCAGGTGGAACTCAGTGCCCCGGGGTTCGCCTGGGGGCGTCGGATGGAGAGAAAAGCCGAGCAGGCCCGGGATGTCGGCGTAAGAAGCCGATTTCCCTCCTTTTCTTTCCTTTCCCTCCCCCCCCCCCTCCCAAACTTGACGGCGAGGGAGTGAACCTCCGGAGGGAGTCTGCTACGTCACCCTTCGTTGCCTTCGAGCCTCAGATACTACTGAGCACCTCCGGGGCAGGGCTGTAACTTTGCCCAACGGAGTTCAAACTACGGTCCCGACAGGAAGTACAGCGTCCCTGCGACGCTAGCTGCCTCGGTAAAGAAGACTCGGTCCACCCCCCCTTTTTGCAGGGAAAGGACGATCGACCTCGTGGTGGACGACTCCTTCTATTATCGTTTTGGTGATAGAAGGGAAAAAGCAGAGGGCGTCCAGTGAAGACAAGCGACGTCGACGAAGGACGCCTTATAGGAGGAACAAGCTGAGCCGGACAAGCTGAACCGAGTCCACGCAAATTAGCCTCCTAGACCGGGATCTCGAGGAGCGGCACTGTGGACGTCCTTCCCGCCCAAGGGCTGGGGGAAGAGGCCCGACACCACCCTATATAAGAGACCCTCCTCCTACCTTAGAACGGATCGATCCTCAGCGATCTAAACCCTAGACACTCATCCTCCATTATACCCTCGCGAAGCCAAGCGAGCAATACGACAAAAGTAGGAGTAGGGGCTTTACCTCCACACGAGGGTCCCGGACCTGGGTAAAAAAACCCGTGTCAACTCTCTGTCGTGGTGCTTGCTCCGCCATCACCACCGTCGTCGAGGTTCCTTGGGAACCAGTGTTCAGCCCCCTCTTGAACCAAGGGATCGTTGGACCCAAGTTCCTTCACGGGACAAATCTCCGACACCCCCCCCCCCCACCTCGCCGCCTCCCCCATATCTGCGCCGCCACCATGCCGCCGAAGAGATTCAACGGCCCGAGGCCCGCCGCCGATAAGCCGAAGAAGACGAGAAAGCCGTCGAAGCCCAAGGAAAAGCCCGAAGGCATGAGCAACGCCAACTGGGTGAAGCTTGTGACGAGGAATGTAGAGAACGACAGTCGTCGGGACAGAGAGAAGAAACAGAAGGAAAAGCAAGAGGCCCTGGCGTGGGCGGAGGAGAAATCTCAGCCGCAGGGGTCGGCGCACGCTGGCAGCATGTACCCGCCGCATCACGGCGGCCAGTTCTTCCCCGGCGGAGTTTGGGGCAGCCAGTCGAGCGCCTCCCCGACGCACTACACGCCGTCCCCGCAAGCCATGTTCCAGGAAGCCGGCGCCCACACCACGACACGCACAAGGTTCTCACCGCCCGAGTACGAGGGCAACCAGCTAGGCGGCTTCAACCCCAACATTGTCGTCCCCGGGATGTCGCCTGCCCTTCGCCGTAGGCATTTCCACCAGTTCGGCGCCAGTTCCGCCAGCGCAGGCAGCCTGTTCGATGGAATGCCGGGCGAATCTGTCATGCACATGATCGTGTCCGATTCGGCTGCCGTAGCTTCGGCTCCAGGGTACTTCACCCAGGAGGAAGCCCGCACAGCCACCAAGAGCGGCCTAGACACGCAAGATTTCGGCACGAACGAAGACGAAGATGGGGGAAGCGAAAGTTAGCGAGGAGGAAGAAGAGGCAGAGGCCAAGGCCAACCTGGAGGAGGTTTGAGCGAGCTGCAAGAGGAGGAAGAAGAAGGGCGCGTCGTCGACAGCAGGCTAAGCCTGCATCAAGTGGGCGACGAAGGAGGACGACTGCCTCGCCGAAGCATGGAAGACCGTCTCTATCGACCCGATCACCAGCACAAACCAAAACTCCAACACCTATTGGAAGAGGGTCAAGTTTGTGTTTGATGAACGCAAACTTTGTGATCCTCAATTCAATAAGATTCACATGTAGCGCGGCGAGAAGGCCATGGCCACCCATTGGGACTCATCCAACAAGCCTGCAGCAAATGGCAAGGGTACAAGAGGAGATCGAGAAACACCCGGAGAGCGGCGCCAACTTCGAACGCAATGTAAACTCTACACTTCTCGCCTACTTTTGCCCAAGGTTGCCACAACCTATGCCCAAACTTGTCACTCTGTTTGGAGATGACCCACGCCTTCGTCAACTACCGCGATGACAATGGCCAAGACTTCAAGTTCCTCCACGTCTACTCGCGGATCTTGAGGTGCCAGAAGTGGAGGGAGGTGCGCACGTATCTCGCCAGAGGAAAGGGCGCGTGTACAAGCCAGATAATCCGACACCGCCAGCGTCTGAAGGTCAGCCTGAGCTCGGCCAAAAGAAGGCCAAGGAACTCAAGGCCAAGGGACAACCCGACGAAAAGCTCCGAGCTTCTATCGAGAAGTGCATGGCGGACGGCAAGACCCACGCCACGCAGCGGGACGACAAGTTCAACGAGAGGTGGAGGGTGATGTAGCAGAACCAAGGCGTCAAGATCGACCTCCAAAAGGCCAACGTCGCGGCAAAGAAGAGGAAGGGGCGAACACGGCAATGATGGATGACCAGGTCAAGGCGTGGTACATGGCTAAGCGCAACGCCATCCTGAGCCGGCCACCGCGGCGCCAACGCCGACGCCAAGCTCTGCCCCAACCTCCTCTTCTGCATCCCAGCCGAGCTCCATGCTTGAGACATCGCCGAGTCCTGCCTCCGCCGTCGTCGAGGAGCCGCCATCGAGAAGCCTACCGTCTAATCGCCGTAGTATGATCGCCGAACTCTGTTTTGTGTCGCTGGATTGTGCATATTTTGTGTCGCCAAACTCTTGGACTTGATCATGTTCTGCTGACGGGAAGAACAAATTCAAAATAAGTCGCCATTTTCTGATCTCTAGAAGCCGGTCCTTGGGGGGTGACTCCGAGTTGGCAGCCCCCCAGGCCAAACATTCGCCCAATCCGGCGAAATAAAACGCCCGATTTCTGCTTGGAGGCCTCCATCGAGTGGAGATGCTCTAAGGCATCAAAATTTACACCAAGTGTCAAATAAGGAAGTCAAAATTTCCCAGTGTCATAAAAGGAATCATATTTGAGAGTAGTGTCAAATAAGGAATTCTCTTTAAATCAAGATGTATGTCAGACAATGAATATCCAAGTTCACTAGGCTGGTGGGGAACTAGTTACTTGCCTGGTTCTATAATAAGTGCTGCGATGTGCTCACTGTTACTTGATAGGGAAAATTTTGATAGTTGTTGTGATATGTAAGTCGAATATAAATCAGCTGCAGATGATGAGTCCCTGGTCTTGCAAAATACTTCAGCTAATGAAGGAAAACCTGCATTGTCAGTTGTCAATCAGAAGCACAATTAACTAAAAACTACACATACATAATCTGACATGTCAAACACAAGTTACCAACATTTATCACCAGGGCTAAGATGAACATGCTGTATCCAAGGGGGCAAGGGAAGTGTGCAGGTCTCATTTCTAATAAACACTGTTGGAGGATTTAGAAAAAGTCCACGCCCTGAATACCTATAGAAAAAAAACCTCACGTGACTGATTCAAGATTTACTTATAATTTTGAAACCAATAGCAAGACAGGGGCTTCAACGAACAAGTGTTTCATACCTTGGTAAAACACATACTTGTTTAAAAACAAATCTAATATGGTTGATGAATAGTAGTACAACAAAAATTAATAGTTGGGAAAGAAATCACCAAACAAGGGTGCAAATATTTCTAGTCATGCAGTATAGTAAGTATGGGAACTGAACTTAATGCATACCATGGCTGCTGAAGAAATGATGTATAGGCTGATGGAGCTTGAGCCTCCATAGCACCCAGAGTATCACCATGATATGACCCTTCTAGAGCAAGGACCTAAACATCAAAGAACTCAATTAATAGGTCGATAGATAAGAAGGGACGGGATGGGGATTTAGAAATCTTTGCTCCAGATTACCATGTTTGGTCCTCTATTTATAATTCAGTGGTGAACAGATGAAACAAAGCAGAAAGATCATTGATCCTTAGTAATACACTAATACGGAACTGTGACCAGTGGAGTCGTTTTACAAGGTGTCTGAATCTAGTTCGAATTGACACTAGATCCTATAGATTTAAGAGTCCCAGTCCCCTATTCACGAATTTGGAAGACTACTCACCTAGTTTTCCAAACATAGAATGTTAAAAGTTGTACTCCCTCCGTCCTAAAATAGATGTCTTAAATTTGTCAAAATTTGAATGAACCTATATACTAAATAGTGTCTAGATTCATTCAAATTTTGATAAATCTAAGACATCTATTTAGGGACGGAGGGAGTACAATAAAAGTAAAATAAGGTTCCGGCACATGGATTGCCAATCTCCATGCAGTACCAACTAGTACACACTAGGTAAACTGTATACAGTGTGGGTCTACAAGTAATCTGAAAATTCTCTCATGCTGTGAACTTTAGTTATTTCAACTAGCTGAATGCCCGTGCGTTGCTACGGATTATTCAATTTCTTTTCTGCTAGAGTTGGTTTTTGTCTTACCTTGCCCTGCTACTCCACGATTCATGCATTGTCCGTCTAGGACATGTGTGCTGAAATCTGTCTCGATCTCGGTACCAGCTTCTTGTATGTGTCAACCAATGGACCTAACTTTTTATCTAATCTAAATGCACCATCCAACACTTGACCAACCACTGTCGTCCATCTTTCTCGGCCTGCCTCGCTTTCATGGTGCCTTGCCACCTGGTCGGCCATCCCTCGTCCGTGTGAGATTGGCCAAATTAATACTTCATCTATCCTAAAAAGGATGTTGTGAATTTTTCTAAATTTGAATGAATCTATGTACTAAATAGTGTGTAGATACATTTAAATTTAGAAAAAATCTGCGATATCATTTTTAGAAAGAAGGGAGCAGTAAAGATAAGTGACACAAACTACCATTTATATTTCTATCGGTCCCCATGTTAAACTCCTACATTGGAAGAAAATAACTAAAAATATGGCTCTTTGAATTGAATATTCGGCGTGACCTAGTCGCATGTATAGGTTGTTGCCTTTTTGTACGTGTTGACGTTCCTCATGAAATAAGGTACAATAAAGTAATTACTTTTTGTTTGTTTCTTCCACCATGACTACTTAAAATTGGATCCATTTCAGTGTTATAAACACTATTGTTCCATGAACATCGGTCGAGCACCATAATTGTAGCCTTATTTTCGTCCCTCCTCATTCTCTTATATACGGGCACTTGCTGCTCGACATAAACAAAGCTCAGAAATGGCTGCCCGCTGCCGGTATGCATGCATATGGTGTCGTCCAGCATGAATCAGGGATCAAACTTGCTAACCATACACCATAGCTTTCCATCGTCGCCAGCGCTGTTGGAGAGGACATGCGACGCGAGCGTGGCGTGGCTGTCGCTGCCGGCGGTGCCAAGGAAGGTGACAATCTGATTGAGCATTGGGTTTTTTGGCGTCCCCGCCAAGCAACGTCAGTGCACCGTGGATGGAGAGTGGGGAGACGGTGAGGTAGGAGATCGATGCCTCGCTGCCAATGATAGTGCACGTCTATTTTGGCCGATCGGAGCTAGGCCCACATACTTCTTACACCACGCAGAGGTAAGAGACGGTTTTGCGATCGAAAGTTACGATCGTTTTTGGAAGCGGTAATTTACTTAGGGGTGGCATATGACGTAAATATTTAGAAAAGGTGGGGTAGTTTATGAGCGACCTACCAGACCATCAAGACCATAAGCCTTTTAATAATATTTCAATTATAAACAAGGACAATGTGTTTAGTATAAGAGCACCAGACCTTTAACTGAATATTTCTTTCATTGGTGATACTTTTGTCACTGTCCACTAGAATTCCATGATCAAGTGAAAATTTACGAAATGCCATCTTCAGAGCTAGTTCAATTGCTGTGGATCCATTGTCCGAATAATAAACTCTGGAAGCCCAATCTGGCCAACAAAACAAAATGACGTTGTGTGCAATGAACACGATGTTCCTGAGCAGTGTGGCTTCAATAACAGGACACAAATAACAATAAAAAAACTATTAACGCAGCAAGCAAAAACAAGGTTTCCTGTGTTAAGTTCAAAGATCATTATGACTCAGATAAGCACCTACCATTTGTTACATGTGTGTATGTTTTATTGTCTCCTTTCCTAAGATAAGCACAATTATCTATGAATCTCATAAGCTCTACTATCCAGGATAAACTGTGGAATTTGGTAGCTAAAGGTATTTAAAGCAAGTCACTTTCATATAACTTAGTTTGATTGTGACCTGCATAGCGTTATAATAATAGATTAAAAACAAGTTAATGCACTGACCTTTACCAACTCCTTCAAGCAAAAGTTCAGCGCAACGGAGAGCAGGCTCATGAGCATTCTCTGGAAACATCACATGCCCATATCTAGCAGCGGCGTAACCCATATCTCTTGCAAGTTCAATCTAGTGATCAAAGAGAAATTTAGGTACAATAATTTCCTGTCAATAGTTCAACGTACACAACTTTAGCAATAGCACACCTGCAATGAGAGTTCCCTTAGAAAACCAAGTAAAAAGATTTTGAAAATACAGAAAGTGCAAGAAGAATAACCTGCAAGTTAGAATCAGGTCCTTGAGTCCACCAACTTGCACATGCATCAAACTGAGGGGTCATCATCATCTTGTTGTCTTTCACCTACATCAAAGATTCAATGACAATGTTGCTAAAGTTCCAAGATTAATTTCCAATTTGTTTTTCAGAAGCTTAGAACTGGATGTTGGACAGACCTTGTATGCCGAGAAACTCTCACCACAACGCGAATCAATTACTGTAACAGAATCTACAGGGACAAGATTGTGCTGAGTGAAGGGCCACCACAGTAAATCCTTCGATTTTCTTTGCATACTATTTAACCTGTTAATTCTTGTTGAATGGAAAGATTGCAGTGCATCTTTAAGCAGACCAAAAACTGAAGATGATTCACAAAACCAATCAGTTAGGTCATCTGATGGATCTTCTGGAATAGGTGGCAAGACAAGCACAGGTACCCTAAATAATACAAACATTACAGAGCTGTCATATCTACAGAATTAGAGGTGCTAAAATATTTATAAGAAAATTAAGACTAAACTATGTTACCTATTTCTCAAGTAAGAAAGTAAGAACTTGTCGTTTGACAAACCACGATCTTCCAGAATTACAGCACTAACATCATACCCCCTGAGCAACAGAGTTTCATATGCAGATAAAGTAGATGAAATACCACCAAGACGGCCATCTCCAACAAGAATAGTAGGCAACCTAAAGGCCCTGTCAAGATATTCACATAATCAAAAACGGTATTGATGTAAGTAAATCCAATACACCGAGCTGTAGTGAAGTTTGTGTAAACAGTTAAAAGGCCATGAGATCCTTTAAGAATATATGTAACCAATTCAAACCTGGCTAGAGGATTTTGAGGTATGTTCTGACATATTTCGCCGGTGACCACAAGTACTAATAAGCTCCCAAGAAATAAATACATGTTCAAAGACAAGCATGTAGACGTCTAACATAAATACTTCACGGATGGTTACCATTACATGCGATTGATTTCAGCACTTGTTTCTCAAACACAAAAATTGGTCCAGTACATGAAAGCACAACAAATCAACAAGATATCCAACATACAATCTCAAGAAAACTTCAGAACAGCAGACCATTAATCGCAATTCTCATGCTCACTAACCCCAATTGCTGCCGCCAAGTTGCATGCAATCATCTTAAAGACTACCACAGAAATAGCATTGTTAATGGAATAATATACTCCCTCCGTCCCAAAAAGGGTGTCGCAGATTTGTACTAGATTTGCATGTATCTAGACACAGTTTTAGTGTATATATACATGCGAATCTAGACAAAACTTCGACATCCTTTTTAGGACAGAGCAAGTAATGATTTTATTTAGTATTGAGATCTCTTGTAAATAGACAGCACACTAAAAAACTGGACAAAAAACTGGAAATGCGTTTTGTCACATAAACGATAATTGCATTATGCTAAATTGCACACCAGTTCACTTTCTCAATAAATTCAGACTGCGTAAGCACCCAGTGAAACATATATAGCACGCAATTCATAACATCAATAAATAAAATGGCATATTTCCAGGGTTTTTTTTTTTTTTTGACAAGGCATATTTCTGGGTTGAAGAAGCATCAGCACGCACCGGTAGAGATCACACTGCAGCCTACCAGACGGGCCCGGGCTTGCCACGCCGCCGGCGGTTTCGACAAGTTTCCACACCCCTCTCTCCCCGTTCCCCTTCCCCAAATTTTCCCCCTCGACCAGGCACGCCGCCAGGCGCGACCTCACATGGGCGTCCTCTACCGACATCCCCTCCCTCTCCGCCGCCAGGTGAGGTGATACCGCTTCCCGCCACGCGTACAGCGTCCTGCACGCCAGCTGCTTCCTCACCACCTCCCCCTCCCCGTCGTAGGAGAAGGCCGCCTCCTCTGGCAAAGGGAGTGGGATTTCCACGGAGGGGGAAGCGGATAGGGTGTCGAGGGAGGCGGCGAGGTGCACAGCGTGTGAGGGGCGGAGGAGCGAGGGGACCATGCGAAAGAGGAATTCGGCGTCGGAGTCGGCGGGGAAGCCAGTCTGGAGTGGTTTGAGGTAGAGAACAGTGGAGGGGGAGGCTCCGTGGGAGCGGAGGAGGGAGGCCGCAAGGCCCGCGGAGACGAGGGTCTTGCCGACGCCGGTGTTGGCGCCGAAGACGGCAAAGGTCGGCGAGGAGAGGGAAAAGGCAGAGGAGAATGAGGAGGAGAAGTGTCGCCGAGGACCATGGAGGAGGAGGAGGCGGCGGAGCATGGCTGCTGGCTTGGATCTCTGTAGGGAGATTTGATTATAACCCCCCAGCTCGTTGCACTTTGATCTTATACCCCCTTGTACGTCTGCTTCGATTTTAGGCTAAACTCTGCCCTATAACCCCTTTTAACACGTTTGACAGAATTGTCAATATATAACTAACTTTGGTCACATGAATAGACAGAAATACCCTTCATCTCAACGGGAACACATGTGCTGCTCCAGCGACACAAATAATGACAGCAAATATTTCTTTGGTTCAAATAAAAAAAGGCTATAATTTTACTGCAATCTGAACATTCACAAACTGATAGCACATAACATAGCAATCTGAACATTCAGAAAATGACAGCACAACATAGCAAGAGCAGGAGGAGTTCAACAGGTTCTAAAGTAGTTCAATGACAGCAAAATAAGTGAGTTTTCTACTCACGTACAGCCAAATAAGTGAGCTTTCTACTCACATACACGGGAAACAGGTTCTAAAATAGTTCATGACAGAAAAATATCACTTAGTTTCTTCCTCTTTGGAGTTAATTTCTTCTTCTTTTCTTTTGCTGGACGCTTTGTTGGTGTAGTAGCAGCTTGGCTCCTTGTAACAGGTCCTGGACTACTAGTGTTGGCTGTGCTCTTGCTCTTGGTTGGTGTACTGCCAGTTTGGCTCCTTGTAACAGGCCCTGGACTACTTGTTGTGGGCATGCTCTTGCTTTTTGCTGGTGTAGAAGGGATTGCGTTGCTAACCGAAACATCAAACCATGATGATGCATTCTTTTTTCCCCCACTCTTCCTACAAGAAGAAGCAATTAGAAACAACAAGTATAGAACAAGTACAGGACATGTTATTAGAACTGGAAACAAATATATGTTTTTTACCTTTTCTTTGTTCCATTTGTAGGACATCCAGCTTCTCTATGTCCCATCTCTCCACATTTCTTGCATTTGTTCAATGACCCCTTCCTTGATCCACCTTCCCACCAACTCTTTATCCTTTGTTTCCTTATTCTTCCGGCACCCTTTTTCTTGCCTTTTGGAATTGGTCCACGCAACACAAAACCGGTATCCACATGTGGCCATTGATTCTTATCCGTAAGGGGCTGAATTACACCTTCATATGCTGCCTTAAATCTGCTAACCGAGTAGTACTCATGCACAAAATCCTCCATGTTTACAAAGTTTCGAGCTTGCAAAACATTAATGAAGGCTAGTGCATGGTCACAAGGCTTGCCCGTGTGCTGCCATTGTAGACATGTACACTCATGTGCGAGTGTGTTCACCACATGCCTTTCATCATCTCTGCTAATGTTTCTCACCTCCCCACTAAAATCAGCAGATGCTTTGGCCTTGAGATGTCCTAGTCCTCTAGTCTTTGCATTTAGTTGATGTATAACAAATGGTAGTGTTATCCCTTCAAATCTTTCTCCAATCATTCTCCTCTTTCTAAATAGCTCCATGATCATCTCTCTAATCTTGCCGGCTAGCTGTACAATGGGCAAGTCTTTAATATCTCGCACCCAATTGTTAAAGCATTCAGCGAGATTGTTATTTATATAGTCACACTTGATTTCTGGATTGAACATACACCTCATCCACAACAGATTATGGTAGTCCCTAAGATAAGGATATACTTTCTCCAATGCCTCAAACACCTTTTTCATGTGATGCTGATATTCTTCTGTCCTATATGCCCTAGCAGCAGGCCACAACCGTCTAAACACATCACCATGAAAATATTTCTGAAAATTGTGCCACATATGCCTAAAGCACTCCCGCTGCTCCGCTTGAGGAAAAACACTTTTAAACAGCATTTTCAAGACCCTTGCAAGCATCGGTACAAACAGCTAGTACCGAGGGGTCCCCTGTTGCTTTCTTCACTTGATTCATGAACCAAGCCCAGTTATCTCCATTTTCAGACTCAATAAAGCCATAAGCTACCAGAAACATCCAATTATGGCCATCTAACGCAGTGACTACAGCTAGCTGACCATTCCACTTGCCATTCAAATGAGTTGAATCTATGCTAATATATGGCCTACATCCATTGAGAAAACCATCTATGCAAGGCTTGGAAGCAATAAATAGCTTGCTGAAATGTACTTCACCTTCAATTGTTGTTGTATCAATCTCCACAATACTCCCTGGAGACCTCAATTCTACCTCAGCCTTGTAGTTGTATAGCATCCGGAAACTTTCTTCCCAACTACCATACAAGCTTGTTGCAGCCTTTTGTTTCCCTTTCCACACCGTGTGATAATCTAGAGTGACATGGTGCTCATCTTGCAATTCTTTAAGAATCTTGACAGCACCAATTGTTGGATCCTTCTTAAGCATAGTTGTTGCCTTATCAGCCACCCAAGATTGGGAAGTCATGCTGGTCACTTTGCCACTGGTTGAGCTACAGATATGCTCTGTCTGATGCTTCACAACCTATAGCAAACAATGCTACAGATTAGTACAAATGAAAAATGGTGCTGATTATTATTATTACAAATGAAATAAGAAATATACAAGTCTTAGAAAAATTATTACCATCACACAATTTTCGACTCTCTGCCAACAAGCAGTTAAGGACCATTTGCAAGGTTCACCTTTTATTGATTCACCTTTACAAAAAGCCCGAAACCTCTTTGGCTCATTTTTTTAGTGCCATATTCAAACTCCCCGTTGATAGCAAACTGTTTCATAGCCTTTCTAAATGCAGCCATATCAGGATAAGGAGTTCCTATATCCATCTTTGGCTTTCGTTCATCCCACACAATAAGTGGCTCTTCCGGAGCCTTATCATCGACAACAATATCTGCCTCTTTGATATCATGCAAAGCATAATCAGCAATAGGAGCAATAACAGGACCTGGCTTAGTTTCTCGCTCGTTCGTCTCTGTTTTTAAACCCAACAGAGCAAACAGTGCATTCTCATTCACCGGATTTTCATCCGGGATTCCCTTTTCCTCCCATTCATTTTCGGGTTCAATCTGGGACTCAATCAGAAGACTAGACTAGTCAACAATGGTGCTATCATTTTCTACTTCAGCACACGAGATCAATCCCGTGGTTAGGTTTGTCACACTTGATTGATTAGAATCATGCACAGACATTGCATCGATCCTATTCAATATAAACAAAAAAATCAGAAATTTCACACCAAAAACTCATGCATAAATCGGGCTAAAATAAGGGAGTATGATGTTACCTTTTCAGATCCATCACACCCCTTAGCGAATCCAGCCCGTCCCCCTCAAATCCCCATGTAAATCACCTAGGGTTTGACCTGATTTAGAACAGCAGTAACCAAGAACGATCAAATCCAGAAAAATAAGGTGGGGAGAAAGATTGCCTTACCTCTGGGCGGCGATGGAGGGCAGCGGCGGCTGGTGTGGAACCGTGGCGGAGCGATGGTGGTTGCCTGGCGGCGGGGCGCTGCTCCTGTGGCTTGCACACGATAAGAACGGGACGAGCTCCCGCTGTCCTGTGCGCGAGAACGGGACGGGACGGGGAGCGCTTGTATGTCCTGTGCGGGCTGTTCCACAGGGGTACTTTAGTCAATTTGTGAAATATTAGCACTAATTTATCTGCATCACATCTAACTGACGAGCTAACAGCCTAAAGAGAGGAAATCAGCAAAGTTTAGTTAAATTGGGGGGCTAGAATCGAAGCAGACGTACAAGGGGGTATAAGATCAAAGTGCAACAAGCTGGAGGGGTTATAATCAAATCTCCCATCTTTGTACGCATGTACGGGGTTTTGGGGACAAGAAGAGAACGACTGTGTGCAGCATGATAAGTCCGGTTTTAGTGGGAGTATCATATCTAGTATCATACATGTTATGTTAAAAAAATCTAACGTGGTATAATAATTCATAAAGAAAGAGATGGTTAGAATATATACGTAGATACCATATCATAGTACGTAAAACTAGAAAATTCTCGTAAAATAAATCTTGTACATAATTTTGTAATGAGATTCTACAAATCATTAAATATAATACTAGTATGATATTATCATATGGTACCATACACTATAAAGATAGTATTATACACTAATATCATATGCATGATACTAATAGTATGATACCACCACTGTGACCAGCCTAATGCACTTGAGGAATGTCCCGAAAGTCTTTATTTGGACGAGTCTAGCGGCAGCTCGATCGCCAAAACGACGAGCTGGGTGCGCTAGATTTGTCAGCTGGACACCTTTTCATTTTTGAAAAGTTCTGCTCTCCACGCGTTTGACTGCTTTTTTTGGTTTCTGCGAGGGGTGCGCTCGTTTGCTTTACCTGGCGTCTCCCACTGCGTCCCTAGCCCGTGATCTCCCGCGCCCCGCGCCAGCCTGTCCATCCTTTTGTCCTCTCTCTAACCTTACCGTCCACAGATCTCGTCCCTTAGATCGTCCTCTCCTTCCAGCCCCAGCCGTCATTGTTTTCTCTTGCTGGCTCCATGAACCCACCGAAACATGGCAACCTTCCGATCCTCAACCATACGAACATGTTTCATGCAGAGAGCAGTTCGAGGAACGCACCTATATCTGAAATTGCTCTCTCAGATTCAACACAGGTACTCATCCATCTTTTTCTCTGCTATTCTCTTGTTGATTTCTTTTGCTCGAGTTAACTTTGTTCCAAACACAAGCAACTTGGCTATGCTCCTTAATAACTTCCCCAGCTCCTAGACAACCTATGTTGCCATGTTCTTCTAGGTTTTTTTTCTGTTCTTGCAATTCAGATGAAAGTTACAACTTTTGTGATATTTTTAGCAATTTTTCTCTGTTTTGTAGAAACTTCTTTTATATCCCAGACAACTTCTTTTTTGTAGATTGCAGTTCAGATGGAAAAAGTTGTAACTTTTCATGTTTTACGTAGCAACTTTTCAGGATGGAGGCAAACTTTTACTGTTTCGTAGCAACTATTTCTGATGGTGGAAACAAAAAAAAAACTGTTTCGTAGCAACTTTTCTAAGGGGTAGGCAATTATTCCCTGTTTCCTAGCAACTTCTATCACATCGTAGGCAACTTCTTTTTATCATGAACATACTCCTTTTTCATCAGAAATAGTTGCCTACCAACCACCCCACATGATCTCCCATATAAAAATTCTTGTCTGAGTCAACGATTTATTGTCTTTTCATAAAAGTATGGGTAATTTTTCACTAGTAGTTTGCAACTTGCATCTTAGTTCAGCCAACTTTGTGTCTGAGGCAATCTTTGTTCATGGCAACTACATAGAGTATCAACATATCAAAATATGCTCCTTTTTTATGCAGCTAGATGAGCAAAAATTGTAAGTAGAAAAAATCCATGCATAAAAAGAACAGGTTGGCAACTTAACACATCAGTTTTTGAATTCACAGAATCATCATGTGAACAGTAGGCAAAAATTGACATAAGTAGGCAACTTGGTAGCATTTATAGGCAACTTTCTTACATAAGTAGGAAATTAGTTTCACACAATTGCCATACAACTTCGTATCATCAAACAGTAGATACTTGTACCAAAAATAACAAAAAACTATAACAGAGTTTGCAACATACTAATCCTCATTACAACACATGTAACACATGACTTGAACATTTTTTGCCTTCATTTTTTGCATCTAGTCATCGCTTCCTCGTCTTTTTCGACATGAAGAAGCTCTTGTCCAGTACCTACATGTCAAAAAACAACAATAAAAATGTGAGAATTTGTGAGGCTTGATGAGTGCAGCAGCACTTCGTTGGGAGACCCCAAGCGGAAGGTATGATGCAATTCAGAAGGCAAGTTTTCCTCAGTAAGAAACCGAGGTTATCGAACCAGTAGGAGGAAGGAAACACCTCAAAGGTGATGCAAGCAACGTGAAGACCTGCACAACACAAACTCAAGACTTTACCCCAACTAATAGTGAGGTTGTCAATCTCACCGGTTGTTGTAACAAAGGATTAACTGTATGGTGTGAAAGGTAATGGTTTGCAACAAGTAAACAAGTAACAGTGGAAGATGTATCAATGGTAAAGATTGGACCGAGGTCCATAGTTCACTAGAGGTGCTCTTCTTAGAATAACAACATGGCATGAAGGGTAAACAAATTACAGCAGGGCAATTGACAGGAACTGAGCAAGGAATAACAATGCAATACCAGACAAAAATATCCTATGAGATTTGATTGGGCAATACAATAATATACATAGACCGCCATCCAAATGCATCTATGACTAGAAGTCCACCTTCAGGTTATTATCTGAACCCCCTCCAGTATTAAATTGCAAGAAACAGACAACTGCTTTAAGCAAAGTGTGCAAGGTAAACAATCCACTTGTTCTATGAACAAGAGACCGTTGTTTTCTCTCTAGTAGCAACAACGCATCTACAACCGAAGAGATTTCTGTCACTTCCCTTAGAAACTAGAGGCATGAACCCACTATCGAGCATAAATACCCCCTCTTGGAGTCACTAGCAACTATTTGGCCAAGATAGCTACTAACAACGGAGATCATGCAAGATCACAAACAACACAGACATGATAGTATCAAATAGACAAAACCATTAATCAATCTGACATGGTAATCTTAATATCCATCGGATCTCCGCAAACACAACATGCATGATTACAAATAGATTAGATCTTGATCATGAACGGTGGTCACAAGATCTATACATGAAAGCACAAGAAGGAGATACAACCATCTAGCTACTACATGGACCCATAGTCCAAGGTGGAACTACTCACGCATCATACCGGAGAAGAAGGCCTCCGGGATGATCTTCCCTTCGGTAGGGTGCCGAGAAGAACTTCAGATCCCCCCTGATCTAGGGACGATGGTGGCAGCGGCTACAGAAGGTTTCGTGGAGTTTTTGATCGGGTGCCTAGGGTTTCTGCATCGGGGGATTCTTATAGGCGAAGAGGCGATGCTGGGAGGCGGCTAGGGGGGCCACACCCTACCCAGGCGCGGGGTGGGCCCACCGCGCCTAGGGGGTGTGGCGGCCCTGGTTCGCCTCTCTGTCTCCCCTCTAGACTTCGTGTCACCCACGGTAAAATATTGACTTTGGCTTTTGTCCCGTCCAATTTCGAGAATATTGATTTTCTGCCTTTCTAGAACCAAAAACAGAAGAAAACAGGCAACTGGCACAGTGGCAACTTGTTAATAGGTTAGTTTCAGAAAAGATATAAAAACACCTCAAAGTGCAGACAAAGCAAAGCAAAGTAGATACTAAACAAGCATGGAGCATCAAAAATTATAGATACGTTTCCGACGTATCAAGCATCCCCAAGCTTAACTCCTTCTCGTCCTCGAGTAGGTAAGTGATAAAAGAATAATTTTTGAGGTGACATGCACCATCAAACCATTTGCAAGCATTGAAAGCTGGGATCAAAGAACTCTAAACATGTGCATAAAAGATGGAGTTCTAACAATAGGACATAGTAACTGCATGCAACATGAAAGGCTACAAACAAAGATCATGAATAACATGCATTGAAAAACGTTTGTTTGCATGGCATAGTGGAACATGGCATAGTGGCATTCGGCTTGTCCCTAGCAAACAGATGCATAGGACACCTTCAAAGTTCACAAGGGTGACTAGAAACAAGTAGCACAAGAACAAGTAATAACACAATATGCATCAATCGATAAGTTTTGGGACACTACACACAGAATGGCAACTATGCTCTCTTAATGGTGCCTAAAAGTAGAAGGTGGAGACTCAAATAATAGTGGAAGAAAGGCCCTTCATAGGGAAGCAGGGATTTCAAGTTTCAAAAAAAAGATCTTCCAAAAATTATGGTACTTGTTAGCTTTCATCCCTCATTGCCCATATCATAAGCATCTTGAAGTGATTAAGGTTAAAGTGAACAAAGATGGAGTATATTCTTGACAAAGTATAAGTTGGCAATCTCAAGTCCCTTGAATACGAGGGTCACACCCCATGCTACTCAACTTCAGTCACCTGTAAGTTCTTATCATTGTAGGTACATGCGTATCATAGAGAACCGCCAACGGGGTACCCCTTGCACATGGTATAGGAGCTATCCCATAACCAAAATGACAAGGCAAGCAGACAATGAGCATCTCAGTGATCTTTTTATTTACTATATGCATAACTTTTTATTGAGGATGCTTCATAGATAGCTCACTATGGTGATGCTGCAAGTTTTCACCATGATTAGGCATGGCTTAGGCTAGCGGCCCAGGCATTTATCTAACACAAAATACATACTCCATGGACTTACAAGTTCCCTCTTTATTTCACACCGGTGACATCCATAGACAAAAGAGCATGATATCAACTGAGTACAAAGTACAAGTGCAATGTTGAAAACGTTCCCGTGATAGCACGGTGCTAATTCCAACGTATAAGTGCAAGCATATACAACATAGATGACACAATGGTTCAAGTTTATTAGGGACAAAGAATATAAAGTGTGGCATCAAGTTCGTGAGAGCTTTAATCACTAAGTTTTCACATAATAAAATAGTTTTTAATTGGAAGATAGCTGAAAACAAGAATATACTTGGAATGGTGTAACACACCATGCGTAGGAGTTTATAGTGGACACTTTGGAATAACTTGGTTTCTTGGGAGTTGGAAGCATGAGTAGAACTTACTCATACAAGTGGAGTCTAGCAAAAGACTGGGAGCAACCAATTAAGAGAGCAATAATGGTCATAATCATGCAGAGCAACAAAACATTACTAATCAAAGCATAGAGTGGTACTACAAGTCAAGGACTAAATGATCATATAGGCTATGGTGACTTGTTCATAGTCATAACATGGTGTGAGCATGTGCCAAGTCAACCCAAACAAAGCATCAAAGGAGAATACCACAATACTACGCTTTTGCATGCTAAAACAACACATGATTTCTTCAAGGCACACTAAGCAATCCCAATTGTTTGTAACAAGACATGATACAGCAATAATCACTAAGCATACGGTTAAAACAACACCTAGCATGTCAGGCTAAAGTCTAAGTCACAGTCAATGCAAGCTCCTCTTGCCCTTTCATGCAGGAACTTCCTACTCCTTTCCAACACCAAGCAACTTATTTGAAACAACACAGCGAGAACGGGGGGCCAAACTACTTTATTCAAGCAAAACTAAACAACTAAGCAAACCAAACGAAAACTAAGATGCTTCAAGAACAACACAGCTTGTGCATGAAACAATAAAAACGAAGTGTCAAGATAGACCTGAGCTTTTTATTGATGAAGAAGGGGATGCCTTGGGCATCCCCAAGCTTTGACGTTTGTACCTCTTGGATATTTATTGGGGTGACACCGGGGTGGTATCCCCAAGCTTGAGCTTTTGTCCATTCTTCATTTCATTACATCATTCTTTCTCTACACCTGAATTTTTTTCCTTCATACAAAACTTCATACAATCTTCATTAGCAACATTAGTGTAATCAAAAGAAAAAATACCTTTAGGCAAAGCTTTGGAACAACAAGACTTTTCACTAAAAACACAAGCTACTGTAGCAACTCCTTCAAAAATCTCAATTCCCCAAAAGAGAACTCAAAAAGGAATCAATAAGAAGCAAATGCAAATAATGGCAGAAATCTGTCAAAACAGATCAGCATGTAGAAACCGATTTTTTAGAAAATCTTCTGTTGCTCAAATAAAAAAGTGTTGAACTAACGAAAGTTAGATAACATACTGGGGGATATATTGGTAAATTTGCAGCTCAATCCGAGTTACAGAGACTCCTCATGAATTTTTATGGTGGAGGACAGAAATCTGTTTCGGGACAGCAACTCCCCAAATCTTACTTCCCTCTCATTAGAGATCATTCTTGACACAAAAAGCAAATAAAAAGAATAAGGAGAGGTCATTACTGAAGTAATAACATCCAAGACTCAAGGAAACTCCTGGGTTATCTTCCAACAAGAACTTTTCTTTAACGCCTTTAAGTTAGGCACAAAAAGCAAAAAGAATCAAGTATTTTCAAATGAATCATTAAGATCAATACTTGAAAAGTCTTCAACTATGAGAGGTATCTCATCCAAATGAGTCTTGGAGGATCCCTTCTCATCTCTATTTGGTTTACTACTTTCATCAAAAGGATTTTTAGGAACAATCCAATCAAAATTATTTTCAAAGGCTTCATGCATTCCAACAAGCTTAAAGGGTATGGGTATCTTAAATTCCTCTATAGGCTTAGTTTTATCTGAAGTACCCACAACATCTACACATGAGCCTAGCATATTGAAACGCTCAAATACTTTTTTGGCTTCCCTAGCAACATCATGGAACTCTTTGAGTAAAGTTTCAAGAATAAATTCTCTCTTTTCAGCATTCTTTTCTTTCTTTAGCTTTAGGAACAAAATTTGCATCATGGGGTTAAGGCTAACAAACCTAGCCTCCAACATATAAACTAAAGAAGTTGCGGCAATCTCATAATTAGGAGCAAGCTCTGCTATAGATTTATCCTCAATATCCTTATGCTTGCTAACATAATTAAAGAATTCTTCAATACTATCTTTTCCAATTATGGAGCCACTATCTATTGAAAGGTTTTTCAGGGTGAACTTGGGGAGCAACATGGTGTTCTCAGCGGAGTTCATTTTGGCAAAGGTGGGCAAGCCAAAAACAGCAGCAACAGCTAGAGCAGGGACTAATTTTTGTGTGTTTTTTGAATAAAGAAAGCAAACCAAACTAAACTATTTTTTTGGAGTTTTTGAAAAGAGGCAAACAAAACCAAGCAAAAGAAACTAAGCAAACTAAAAAAAGTAAAGAGAAAGGAAGTGAAGGACTCCCCTTGTGAATACGTCCTTAGCCTCCCCGACTATGGCGCTAGAAAAAGGCTTGATGAGTGCAGCAGCACTTCGTTGGGAGACCCCAAGCGGAAGGTATGTGATGGCTGGTGCTGACGTGGAGCACTTTGTTGGAAACCCCAAGAGCAAGGTGTGAAGCAGCAAGCAACAAGTCTTCCCTTAGTTGAGACCGAGGTTATCGAACCAGAAGGAGGAAGGAAACATCACATAGGTGTTGCGAGCAACGCGAAGACCTGCACAACACAAACTCAAGACTTTGCCCCAACAAATCAATGATGTTGTAAAGCTCATCGGTTTGCTGTAACAAAGGATTAAACGTATGTTGTGGAAGGTAATGGTTTGCAATAAGTAAACAGGTAACAGTGGAAGATGTATCAATGGTAAAGATTGGACCGGGGTCCATAGTTCACTAGAGGTGCTCTCTTTAGATAAACAACATGGCAAGAAGGGTAAACAAATTACAGCGAGGCAATTGACAGGAACTGAGCAAGGCATAACAATGCAATTACTAGCCAGAAAGATCCTATGAAGTTGATTGGGCAATACAACAATATACATAGACCGCCATCCAACTGCATCTATGACTAGAAGTCCACCTTCAGGTTATCATCCGAACCCCCTCCAGTATTAAGTTGCAAGCAACAGACAACTGCTTTAAGCAAAGTGTGTAAGGTAAACAGTCCACATGTTCCATGAACAAGAGACCGTCGTTTTCTCCCTAATAGCAACATCACATCTACAACCGAAGAGATTTCTGTCACTTCCCTTGGAAACTAGAGGCATGAACCCACTATCGAGCATAAATACCCCCTCTTGGAGTCTCTAGCAACTACTTGGCCAAGATAACCACTAGCAACGGAGAGCATGCAAGATCACAAACAACACAAACATGATAGAATCATAAAGATAAAACAATTAATCAAACCAACATAATAATCTCAATATCCATCGGATCCCCGCAAACACAACATGCATTATTACAAATAGATTAGATCTTGATCATGAATGGAGCTCACAAGATCTATACATGAAAGCACAAAGGAAGAGATACAACCATCTAGCTACTACATGGACCCATAGTCCAAGGTGGAACTACTCACGAAACATACCAGAGAGAAGGCCTCCGGGATGATCTCCCCTCCGGCAGGGTGCAGGGAAGAACTTCAGATCCCCCCGATCTAGGGACTATGGTGGCGGTGGCTATAGACGGTTTCGTGGATTTTTGATCAGGTACTCAGGGTTTTTGCATCGGGGGCTTCTTATAGGCGAAGGGGCGAGACCGGGAGGCGGCCAGGGCCACCAAACCCTAGCTAGGCGCGGGCCCACCTGCCCCGCGCCTGGGGTGGGTCTGGCCCTCCTGGCCGTCCCTTCTGGCTCTCCTCTAGACTTCTTGTTCCCCACAGAAAGTAATTGACTTTGACGTTTGTCCCGTCCAATTCCGAGAATATTTCTTTACTAACTTTTCTGAAACCAAAAACAGCAGAAAACAGGCATCTGACACTTTTGTAACTTGTTAACCGGAAAACATGTAAAAATCACCTCAAAGTGTGAACAAGTAAAGCAAAGTAGATACTAAACAAGCATGGAACATCAAAAATTAGATACGTTTCCAACATATCAGCATCCCCAAGCTTAACTCCTGCTCGTCCTCGAGTAGGTAAGTGATAAACAAAATAATTTTTGAGGTGACATGCACCCTCACAATAAAGATCCAACCATTTGCAAGCATTAAAAGCTGGGATCAAAGAACTCTAAACATGTGCATGAAAGATGGAGTTCTAACAATAGTACATAGTAACTATGCATGCAACATGGCAAGCTACAAACAAAGATCATGAATAATATGCATTGAAAAACGTTTGTTTGTTTCATATGCAGAAAACATAGCATAGTGGCAATCAGCTTGTCCCTCATAGAGTAGCAATATAATGCATAGGACACCTGCAAAGTTCACAAGGGTGACTAGAAACAAATAGCACAAGAGCAAGTAATAACACAATATGCATCAATTAATAAGCTTTGGAACACTGCACACAGAATGACAACTATGCTCTCCTAATGTTGCCTAAAGGTAGAAGGTGGAGACTCAATAATGGTGGAATAAAGGCCTTTTTTGTAAAGGAAACAATGATTACAAGTTTCAAAAAAAGCTTCCAAAAATTATGGTACTAGTTAGCTTTCAGCCCTCATTGCCCCTATCATAAGCATCTTGAAGTGGTTAAGGTTAAAGTGGCAAAGCTGGAGTATATGCTTGACGAAGTATAAGTTGGCAATCTCATGCCCCTTCAATACGAGGGCCACACCTCATGCATACTCAACTTTGGGTCCAGGTAAGTTCTTGTCACTGTAAGTATTTGCATATCATTGAGAACCGCCAACGGGGTACCCCTTGCACATGGTATAGGAGCTTTCCTATAACCAAAATGACAAGGCAAGCAGACAATGAGCATCTCAGCAATTCTTCTTATGTACCATGGGAATATGGTGTTTTTTCTCTCTTTCCTCTTTTCTCAATGTGTCTCTTTTTCTATAAGAAGAATGCTCATAGATGTCACTATGGTGATGTTGCAAGTTTCCACCATGATTAGGAATGGCTTAGGCTAGCGGCCCATGCGTTTCTCTAACACAGGATACAAACTCCATGGACTTACAAGTTCCCTCTTTATTTCACACCGGTTGTTGGGGATATGCTATATGGGTATCCTCATAGCATGTCACTTATCCGGATAACCCGGGTGGCCCATAGTTGGTAGCATGTCCTATGGCCTGCTGGGCGGCCCAGTTAGATGGATCCAGAAGGGAGGACCATGCCGGATAAAGGAAGGCTACGGTGGAGTCACCAGCGTACCCGGAGCCTTGGAATGCAAGATACACAAGACTAGTAATAGACGGTGTAGGACTCTTTAACCTGTCCGGCTAGGACTTTTCCCTATAACCCTAGGACCTGGCGACTATATAAGTCGGGCCTACGGGAGCCTTTAGGGCAGACAATCTCAGACAACCTAGTACAATCTCAGACAACCTCGCACAGCGAACCAATCCCTGTAACTCGACGTATTGCCCTTATAGTGATTTATAGCAAGAGTAGGATTCCGCCACCGTCGTGGGATCTGAACCTGGGTAAGCTGTGTTACCTCGTACCCGTCAACCGTCTGCCTTCCCCCATGTCTCTAAACACGCACTGTGAGGACCCCTCCATGGCGTACTCGTCGGTAATACCACGACAGTTGGCGCCCACCGTGGGGCAAGAGGCGCTTCAGGCTCTTCAGCGGGCGAGGACCAAGATCTTCACGGGAATCGGCGAAACCGTAGCCATCGGTTGTGTTCTCTTCTCCGGCAACGTTCCGATCGTCCCTCCTGACGAGTTATGGATCCCGGCGAATATGAACCCTACGCGGTGTTCAATCGTTCCTATCGAAGACATCCACCTCTTCATCGGCGAAACCGACTCGGGCACTAGTTCCCTGGGAGTCGGAGGAGCATCAAGGCCCGCACGGACCGCCTACGGGCAGGATACGTTCGCGGAAGGATCGATGTCGGATCTCTCTTCGGAGTTTGCCGGCAAAGATCTGAAAAACGCAGGTGCCACATACCAACGGACAATGCAACGTTGCCTCCACGACCAAATTGGTCGGAACGTTCACGCCTATGTGGACGATATCGCGGTGATATCTAAAAAGTCAAATGACTTAATCTCCAACTTAAAATAAACCTTTGATAATTTCCGGAAATACAACATGATGCTTAACCCTAAGAAGTGCGTCTTCGGGGTCCCAGCCGGCAAATTGTTGGGTTTCATCGTTTCCCAACGCGGAATCAAGGTCAACCCGGAGAAAATCAAGGCCATCTTAAACATAAACCGTCCGACATACCTAAAGGACATTCAACGACTAACAGGTTGTGTTGCAGCAGTTAGTCGGTTCGTCAGCCGACTTGGAGAGAAGGCTCTGCCGCTGTACAAGTTGTTGAAGAAGGCAGACAAATTCACATGGACGGACGAAGCAGATGCAACATTGAAGCAGCTCAAGGAGATTCTTTCCTCAGCGCCCATCCTTGTAGCACCCGAGCCTGGAGAACCCCTATTAATCTACATGGCGGCAACCAACCGGGTAATCAGCATCGTCGTCGTGGTAGAGCGGAAGGAACCAGGCTATGAGCACGGAGTTCAACGACCAGTTTACTATGTGAGCGAGGTCTTGACGGAGTCCAAGCAGCGTTACCCGCACTACCAGAAGATCGCTTATGGAGTATTCCTTGCTTCACGGAAGCTGAGGCATTACTTTCAGGAGCACCCAATCACAGTGGTGAGCAAGACTCCACTGTCCGACATTATCAATAACAGCGACGCTACAGGAAGGGTCGCGAAGTGGGGCATTGAACTTGCCGCCTTCGAGATCACCTACAAGAGACGCGACACTATCAAGTCACAAGCCTTGGCGGACTTTGTTGCAGATTGGACGGAGATGCCAGATGCTACTCCGTTGCCGGAACCAGAGTACTGGGTGATGCACTTTGACGGATCAAAGTTGCTCAACGGCTCAGGGGCTGGTGTATTGCTACAGTCACCAACAGGAGACAAGCTACACTACTTTCTGCAAATCCACTTTGAGGCTACAAACAACATGGCGGAGTATGAAGCACTCATTCACGAACTACGTGTAGCCAAGGATATTGGCATCAAGCGCATAGTTTGCTGTGGAGATTCCGACTTGGTTTCCCAGCAGGTGGCTGGCACCTGGAATGCGCGGAACCCTATGATGGTGGCATATCGAGACGAAGTGGACGAGATAGCCAAGAGCTTCTTGAGCTACGAAATCAAGTATGTACCTAGGGAGCAAAACGAGGCGGCTGATCTACTGTCTAAGCTTGGATCAGGGCACAAGCAAATTCCACCAGGAGTTTTCCTAGAGCATCTACGCACACCATCTATGAAGGGAGCCGACATCGACAACCCGGATAGAGCTGACTCTTTCATCAACATGGGACTAAGGTCCCTCCGGCTTGGACAAAACCGTTCATGGAATATCTCGAACACGGAACTTTGCCTGACAACAAAGTCGAAAGACGGCAAATAGTACGATGAGCAAAGGGTTATACCATAATCAATGGGCAACTCTACAAAAGGAGCACTACCGGTGTATACCTAAAGTGTGTTTCCCAGCTAGAAGGTATGGAAATCCTGCGTGAAATCCACCTCGGAGATTGCGGGCATCACGCCGCTCCTCGATCGTTGGTCACGAAAGCCTTCCGGCAAGGATTCTACTGGCTGACCGCGAAGGCGGACGCCGACATGCTGGTTGAGACATGCATGGGATGCCAGTATTATGTCCGACAACCACATGTTCCTGCTGAAGAACTGCGAACAATACCAATAACTTGGCCGTTTGCAGTCTGGGGGCTAGAAATGGTGGGACCGTTACAGACGACACCTTGTGGGTTTACACATCTGCTTGTAGCAGTTGACAAATTCACTAAATGGATAGAAGCTAAACCCATTAGAAATCTTGATGGGGCAACTGCCCTCAGGTTTGTCCGGGATCTAGTGGTGAGATTTGGTCTCCCACACAACATTATCACCGACAACGGCAGCAATTTGTCGCTCGGAGAAGTGGAGGCTTATTGCTGGGAGAAAGGCATCCGACTTGACCTTGCATCTGTGGCACACCGACAATCCAATGGTCAGGTTGAGCGAGCCAATGGATTAATTCTGCAGGGAATCAAGCCACGTCTTGAGGCACCGCTACATAGAGCAGATGGAGCCTGGGCGGAAGAATTGCCATCTGTGCTGTGGAGTTTACGAACTACACCCAACAGATCCACCGGCTACACCCCTTACTTCATGGTATATGGAGGAGAAGCCATCATGCCTTCTGACATCCTTCACGATGCACCAAGAGTTACCGCCTACGACGAAGATGACGCTGAAGAATCCAGACGCCTAGATGTGGACCTTCTCGAGGAGGAGCGCGTTTAGGAATGCCAAAGATCCACCATCTACCAGCAGAAGCTACGCAGCTACCATAGTCACCGTGTTCGGCATCGCTCGTTTAAAGAGTGGGATTTGGTGCTCCGACTTAAGCAGAAGAAGTCACACAAATTATCCTCGCCATGGGAAGGACCGTTCATCATAAGCAAGGCGCTACTCAATGGGTCTTACTACCTTGTTGACAATCGTGAACTAAAGGATAGACCCAACGAGGATCATAAGCGTAAGCGACGTGACCCGGATGATGACTACCCGGAGCTTGATCGGTCGTGAAACATAGGACAGCTACGTCCTTTTTACTCTTAGCATTTTTTATCTAATTGTGAATCTCTTATATGATCAATGAAATAAAGCTCTCTGGTTCACTCATATTTCTGAGTCTTTTACCTCCTTTAGTGTTTATTTTTGGATCATGTAAAACCCTTATGCACAAGCTTTGCGTTTGCACTTGTGAAAATTCCGCCTACGGGCGTTAGCTTAAGTTTTCTGGTCTACACGTTCTTTGTCATTCTTATGTGGATTCTGGAGTAGTGACTTTGGACACTTATTGTCGGCGATTTTGTGCTTAGGTTATTGACGATGCCATTGGGCATCATCGCCTGAGCGCATGGTTCCGATAACGAGTCTGCCGACTCACGAAAGGTCAAGCATAAAAACCAAAGTAATGGATAAGCCAGCACTTGCTTAAAAAATATATACATGCTGGAAACTAGTTCTTAAGTAGCAGGAAATAACAACCATTGTTTTCCGCCTTAAGTTACATCAATAAGTTTTTCCCGCACATGCACCAAAGGTGAAACAAATAATACAAAGTTGTTCTTCATTCCTTTGGCGCACGAGACTTAGAAGTAGCGTCATCACCAGCAGGAGAGCCACCCTCGAAGTCGGCGGTGTGAAGAGACTCGGAGGAGCTTTGGTTGCCACCATCGATGGTGTTCATCGGCACGAAGACGTTGATATCGACCAAGTCGGCAACTCTGGTATCATAGCCCACGAGCGATGACAGGATGGCTTCGTGATTAATCTCTTTGCCATCATCGTCTGTGTCGAGAATGCCAGAGGTCACCGTGTCGATGTCGGCATCTTCATAGTGTGCCTTCACCATTGACAGCGCCATCGTTGCGCCAGCCCGTGCACATGAAGCTTTCTAGCTTGTGATACGCTCGGGGGCTCGGCGCAGAATCTCCGAGTACTTCGCCACGGAGTCTGATGCCTCGATGTTTATCTGGAGGGGCTTGTCAATCTCCTTGGCTTGGGTGATGGCAGTGTTGATGAAGTTGCCGGCAAGAACCATGCATTCCTTGGCCGGAGGAGGTGATCGGGTTAAACCCATTGGAGCTAAAAATTCCGACAAGGAGCGCATGAGTTCAATAAATCAAAGTATCCAGACTGCAGAAATCCAAGACGGAAAAAACTTACTGAAGATGCTGGCCTCAGCTTGCCAGAGGGTGTCCGCCAAGGATTGTTTCTCTTGTTGGAGGAGCTTGTACGCTTCGCTATGGCAGTGATTCTGCTCATCGGCAGCTCGCTTCTGATCTTTCAAGATCACGATCTCCTCCTTCAAGCGGTTGATTTCCTCGGTGGCGGAGTCCTGCAAGGCCTTCATCGACTCCTCATGCATTTTCAGCATGTCCTTCCGCTCCTGCTTAAGAATCTTGTTTTCGCTATCCAGCTCTTGAATGTGCTTGGATTGCTCAACAATATTCTTGGCCTTGGCGATGGTTTCTGCATGTCGGAGAAAGAAAAGTACAAAGTGAGTACTCGGAGAATATAGGCACAAAACCAAGTCGGAATGCGCATTAGAAAACAGATGCTTGCTCTTGGTGATCTGTTCCTTCAAGAAGGCAGTTTTACCCTTTTCGGCTTCAAGATCAGCGCGCATCTTCTGGTACTTGTCATTTGCCATGCCCCTCCGAGCATTCTCGTTCTGTGGAAAAAAGGACAAAGTTAACCGTTGTTTAGTCTACTTGGAGCATCTAGTCAGAAATTTTCCACCTAGACGCTCGGGGGCTACAGCGAAAGTTTCTAACTTAGCAATATGCTTAGCTTTTCTTTAAGAATCTAGTCAGAACTAATTCAGTTCTCGATTATAAGCTTGGGGGCTACAGTATAAAGTTTTTAACTCGGATATCTGCTTAGCTTTTCTTTAAGCATCTAGTCGGATCTAATTCAGTTACAACTAGAGGCTTGGGGGCTACAGTATGGAAATTTATAAACACTGCGTATGCTACTCTTAAAGCATCTAGTCGGAATATTTCATTCCATCTAAACGCTTGGGGGCTACAGTTAGAGTTTTTCTAACTTAGTCACTCTTAGAGCATATAGATGCAAAACCTATGGTTTTCCGTCTACATCCTCGGGGGCTACAGTGGGATACTCATATGAAATGCAAAAGGCAAAGAGAACTTACAAGTGCAATGATCTTGAGGTTCGTAGCACTCTCGGCCAGCAGCTTGGCAAAGGATTCGCTATTTCCTTGCAAGATTTCTGCTTGCCGCGGAGCTCCTCTAGACCGCACGTCGGAGAGGTCGGTGCCGCACCAAGAACCAAAGCAGTGCTACCCGGTGTAAGTACCGGATATACTATCTTTGGATAGACTATGGTGTTCTTGGGTACGGGGGCGCCGCCAACGGCAGAAGTACCAGCTTCCACCACCGCCTTGCCGCCACCGATGGCATCCTTAGCCGGAGCTTCAGCCATTTGTTGAGCAGTGCTCTCCTGCGTTGCCTGCTCGCCGACAATAGCGAGTTCGGTAGAGGCGCCAGAATCCACTTCCATGGCGGAAGGGCCTGATGCCTCCTTAGCTTGTGAGCTTGTCAGGCAGACGTGGGCTTGACGGTAGGAGTAGCAGGGGCGATGGCGGGGGAGGCGTCGCGATGCAGCATGTCCTTGATATTTTGAGAAGCCCCCGATGTTTTGGAGGTCTTCTTTAGGCTGGTCGTGGCTTTCTTCCTGAAACATGCGAAGTGCATAAGTATAGGAGCAAGACAGATAAATAGACAATGTCGGAAAATGAGAAGCTTACACAAGTGGGGATGCTTTGGCAAAGGGGATCCCGGTAACTTTTCTCTTTTCCGCCTCTAGGGCGGCGGTAGTCTTCTTGGAGGCTCCACCCTCCGTCTTCTTCTTCTTGCCTCCGTCGGCAGCGTCAGAGGTGGAGCTCTTCCGCTTCCGCGCCAACGGAACCTTGTCGTCGGACACGACCATGACTTCCTTCATCTTTGGATCATAGATTTGGGAAGCCAGGTTGCCCTCCTCTAGATCGCTAAGCTGTTAAGTGAGAAATCACCGTGTTAGATAAGATGGTGTTTGCAAGATGGAAGAACTGGAGTATATGTCGTACACGGAAAATAAATACCTACCTTTGGGCACTTGCCGTCTACGAACATGTCGTAGGTGATGGTGAAGCCACGCTTCTTATCCTTCACCTTGACGATGTCCTTAAGGCAGAGCTTGACGGAGTCGCTCGAGAAGTTATCCATGGAGATGCGGAGGCTATCCCTTCTGTCGCTGGTATACTCGTGCATGAGCTTTGCGCGGTGCTGCAGAGGTTGGATTCGCCTGATGAACCAGCACATGGCTAGGTCCAAGCCGGTCAGACCCGTCTCTACAAACCACTCAATCCGTAGACAAAAGAATATGATATCAACTGAGTACAACAAGGTACAAGTGCAATGTTGAAAACATTCCCCGTGACAGCACGGTTCTGCTAATTCCAACTTATAAGTGCAAGCATATACAACAAAGTTGTCACAATGGTTCAAGTTTATTAGGGGCGAAGAATAAAGTGTGCCATCAAGTTCGTGAGGGCTTTAATCACTAAGTTTTCACATAACAAAATAGTTTTTAATTGGAAGATAGATGAAAACAAGAATATACTTGGAATGGTGTAGCACACCATGCATAAGAATTTATAGTGGACACTTTGGAATACCTTAGTTTCTTGGGAGTTGGAGGCATGAGTAGAACTTACTCATATAAGTGGAGGCTAGCAAAAGACTGGGAGCAACCAACTAAGAGAGCAATAATGGCCATAATAATGTAATGCAACAAAGCAAACTAATCAAAGCAAAGAGTGGTACTACAAGTCAAGGACTAAATGATCATAGAGTATAATGGTGACTTGTCATAGTCATAACATGGTGTGAGCATGTGCCAAGTCAACCCAAGAAAAACATCAAAGGAGAATACCACAATACTATGCTTTTGCATGCTAAAACAACGCATAATTTCTTCAAGGCACACTAAGCAATCCCAATTGTTTGGAACAAGACATGCTATAGCAATAATCACTAAGCATAATGCTAAAAAACACCTAGCATGTCATGCTAAAGTCTAAGTCATAGTCAATGCAAGCTCCTCTTGCACTTTAAGCAAGAACTTACTACTCCTTTCCAAACACCAAGCAACCTTATTTGCAAACCAACACAGCGAAAACGAGGGTCCAAACTACTTTAGCAAACTAAACAAACTAAGCAAAGCAAACGAATACTAAGACGCTCCAAGAACAACACAACTGTGCATGAAACAATAAAAACGAAGTGTCTAGACAGACCTTGAAAAGTAACCCTAAGGCATGCTCGAAAAATTAATCGGGGTTCCGAGGGCTAAAAACCCTGACTCGGGAAAACTCCGGATATATATGAGAGGGGTTACTATGTTGTTCTAATTAAACCTGTCATTAAAGTTGTTGAACAATGCATGAATATAGGTTAGTTAGATAGTTCTCATTTTTCTGAACATTTTGATATATTATTTGTATTTTTTGAATTACAGATTAAAAGTTATTGAATTTACAATATTCAAAACAATTTCTAAAATTATTAAACCCTTTTATTAATTAAAATAAAACTGGATTGGCTAGCCACAGTGACTGACCAATGGGCCCATGGCCACCACAACAGCCACACACGCAAAGTGGGCTTAGGGGCATTTGTTACCGGTGCAGAGCCTAGCCCTAGAGACTGACTAGTGGGACCAGGGCCACACAGGCACCATGTGGACGCCACACGGGCGCCACGCGGACCTCGCCGGAGAATTGTAGAGGCCTCAACCTGATAAGATAGAGCCTCCTGTGTTTTACAATGCTAGTCCCTGGATCAATAGCTAGCATCCACAGTTAAGATGTAATATCAAGAAACAAAGGTCATAATATAACTTTATAACCAGGAATAACATAAGTTTATTACATCAAACATAGCTCATATGGCTATTACATTACATTGCAGCGGAATAACTATAGTCATGGGGTCCTTCATCTTCAAAGTGCCACAGGCAGATGTTGGTTGTAGACTTTGTAATCCTAATCAAACAATCTTCACTAAAAACAATCAAACCTGCAACATACAAGTTACAGCCACAAAGGGTCAATACATTTGAATTGTATTGGCAAGTGATACTATGGTAGTATAGTGGAGTCTATCATCTATATGCATTTGGCTAAGTGGATTTGAGGCTTGCATTGCTCAAAAAAGATTTTTCTTATTATTTTGAAAATACTAAGTTTTTGCTTGACAAAATCATTTTTCTCAATCAAAGATTTCAAGATCCTTGTACCAAGCCATCTCTCCATCAATGATTGAAGAATTCAAACAACCCTTGTTCAAACCACAAGATTTTAACTTAGAAATTTGAATGATGAGATTCTTGATTGTTTCCATGTCTTGATGCTCAAATTGTCCTTTACCAGGGACATGGCTAAGTACTTAGATTTTACACTCTGCAGAGGTGGTGCACTTTACCCACAAGACTTGGTTTCCCAAGACAAAATCTTTCAGAAGCCTTCCCTTATACCAAAATGGACGCACTCCAACCTATCAAACACTACCACCCACTGTCCATTTGGCTAAGTTCTTGCAACCTATATGATCATGGCAGAGCCCATATTGCCAAGTGGTTGCACTTGAAGCTTCTCAACATTTGACATCTCAAATCCCTTTGTTTCCTGGGTGGCCATCCACAAGTGAGATACACAATCCAAGTCCATGGCCTTGTGAACCACTCAACATACCCCAATCCTTCCATTCCACCCAGGAGGTTCATTAACTTAGTTGTTTTATTAATCAAAACCTAAGTCCTCAGACTTAGAATATTTTTCCATAGTGTGAGTATATATTCCACCCATGTTTTCTATTAGCTAGGCTAAGCTTGATAGTAGTAGGAATCTTTAACTTAGGAAATCCTACTAAGGATTCATCTACTAGGTTTTCTTATAGCAAGGTCTATACTTAGCAAAATCCATGCAAGTTTTACTTAGCAAAATCACTAATGCATAGAGAAAGTAATGGGATAAAAAGTATGAAGCATCACTTGCCTTTTTGGTAGGGAATGGTGGTTCACTCCTTGATCTTTCTAGTCTCACACTTCACTACAAATCAATCAAGCAAACACAAAATCAATTCACATTCCAAACCAAAGTCAAACAAACAATTCTTCACACACACAAAGTAATGGAATCTAAGTCATGCATGGGAGCATGCACAAGATAGTTTTATTTTGCAAAGGGGGTCTCTATGGGGTTTCTAGACTTTGTAAGATCCAAATTGGTCATTTTACCAAAGTGGTAAAGTCACTAGCAAGAGGGTTTTGTCCAAATACTATTTTTAAATCCATTCATCATTTCATGTGGTGAAAAATGTTTTTATTAAGGCAAAACTCTTAAGTTGTTCACCAAATGAGTTGCTATTGCAAAGCTTGGTGTTTTTGGGTCAGTAGGTTTGGTCCAAACTATTTCCTTAAAGTTTTCTTTCCATAAACATTTTTATAACAAAAACCATTCTTTTTATTTGGCTAGAAAATGACTAAGTCAAGTAATCCAACCTAAATCTTACAAAAATCATTTTTAATACCAAGGGTTGGTTCCTAGGGCCAGTAAGGTCACAACAATCCAATTTGCAAAAGTTTTATCCTTAAGTTCAATTTTAAAAAAAATTTATACTCTAAACAAGCTCACAAAAGTTTCTGCAAATTCAAACAAGCTAACAGATACTATTTGCTAAACTAAGGCCATGGTTGGCTAGGGCTTGTTCTCCTGAATTCATTGATATAAAATTTGCCAAATTTGGACGTGTGGTTTGAAAGTTATAGGGTTTTCAAAATGGCTTTTAAATCTGGTTTCTAATTTCTGTTTTAATCAGAACAGGGACACGCGCCGAGCCGCGATTGGCCGATACCGATTCGTCTGGATCGCGTGCTGCAGCGCGTTGGATTAAGTCATATCGTGCGGCCCTGAATGCGTACCCTTTCGCGTTTAAGTGAATCTTTCGCAGCCAATGGATCTGCATCTAACGGTCGCTGCGCGTTTGACCTAAAAGGAGCGGCGCTAACGGCGGCTGTGCGGCGGTGATGGGCAGACGGCGGCGGCGTTGGCGAGGCAGGAAGCGAGGAAGAGGGGGAGGATGCTCACCGGGTTCATGGAGCGACGCTGATGCTCAACGTGGGACTGGTCCGTCGAGGGGCGCACGGGGACGGGCAGAATTCCTCGCCGGAGTTGGTTCTGGCGGCGGACGCGCTCGGTCGAGGTCGAAGACGGCTCTGTGGTTCACCAGGAGGCAAGAAAAGGTCGTGATCAGATGCAGGGGGCCACGGAGATGACGTGTGCATGAACGAGAGGGGTCGGGGTGGTCTGGAATTACCGGAGGAGCTCGACTGAGGCGAGACAGACGGCGGCGCTCAGAACTTTTGTCGAAGACGGTTTCCTGGGGCGCCCGCGGTTGAACGAAGTGTACTAGGAGATGCTCCAGAGAGTGGGGAGGCTGCTAGGTTGCATAGGAAGGCAGGAGGTGGAGTGTGTTGGCCGAAATCGGCGAGAACGGTCGTCGGAGACAGAGGAAGTGCTGGGCAAAATTCTCCGGCCTGGGGGCGTATCGATGAGGGGTGTCTGGGGGAAATGGAGGAGAAGGCGCTGGCGCTTAAGTGTGCTTGATCGCGACGAGTTATGGTGGCCGTGTTAAGGCGTAATCAAGCCACGAATCAATAGCCTGCAACGGTGGCGAAGGGAGGAAGAATGGGTCGTGGGAGTGGGGAAGGAGAACAGTGGAGTGGGGCTGTTGCGTCAGTGGGAAAAGAAGAGAGGAGGAGGTCCACTTGTCAGTCTCCTTGCGGGTAATTTCCTGAGTGTGAGGAAAACGGTTCGGGGGAGGAACAGGTGGGCTAGGTGGGCTGCTGCTGGGTTAGTTGGGCCAGATTGGTGGGCTGTTCTATTTTTTTCTGTCTAATTCTTTTTCTTTTTCTATTTCTATTTCCTGATTTGTTATTTCAAACAAGTATTCAAGCATTCAAATATTTCAAACAATTCAAACAATCATTAAACTTTGCATTGTGTTTTTGGTTCTGTTCATCAACATAATCCAACACTCCAAAATAAAATAATATTTTCATTCCTTTTAGGATCTATTTAATATAAAATAGATCATAGTTATTTAATCAAATATGATATGATTTATTTAATAAATCTCCATTTAAATTCCAAAATATTTTCCCAAACCAAACCAGTAGGTATCATTTGGAAATAAAGAATACTTGGAGATTGTTTAAAACAAAATAACATTTTTGCTAAAGGGTCCAATATTAGTTAAATAAAATGGGCCAAGGTTTATTAATCAAATAAGGTTTGATTTTATTAATAAAATCTTTATTTGAAACTTAAATATTTTCAAAATCAAATTAGTAGGTTTAATTTGGGAAGTACATAATATTTGGAAATTTGTTTTAAAACAAATAACATTTTAGAGTCTATTATCAATTAAATATAATAAACTTTCATTATTATAACAATTAGGATTTATTTTATTGAGATATTTATTTTGAAATCCAATATAAAGCCAAAACATTTTAGTAGATTTTATTTGTGAATATAAAATACTTAGAAAACTTATTTAAAACAAAATAATAAGTTTTGGTGTTTATTTAAAATGGGAAAAGCCCTTACTTAAATAAAAATTGGATATTAAATCCTCATTATTTTATTTAAATAAACCTTTACTATTTTTATCAAAATAAATTGTTTTAATCAAAGACTTGGCCAAGGTTTAATTTGGCTCTATAAAATAATCTTTATTTATAAAACTTTTATTTCAATTGGAAACCAAATCCTTTTTATTTTAATGATCAAAAATAGTATTTCCAAAATATTTTGTTTTCCTTTATTTAAAATGTTTATCTTTTTAGATCCCTTTAGGTTTTATTTAATTCAAATGGGTTTGAAGTTCCAATTGAATTCAAAAAGTTTCTTCTGGCTCTGAAAATCAAACAAAGTTTTATTTTATTCATTTATTTTCACATTACAAGATTTGGAAAATCTTGGGATGTGACAGACTACCACCCTTAAAATAAATCTCGTCCCGAGATTTGGGGAGGGTAGGGTTACAAGCAGGTTCAAAAACAACTAGGGTACTACCACCCTTAAAATTTTCAAACAAGAATTACATATTGTCCTTCTTGGGATCCTGGGAAAACTTCTCTAAGCAAACTTTTGCATTGTGTCCTTGGTTTCCATTCTTGACTCATGAGCCAAGGTTGAGATCCTTCATAGACTTGTTTAACTTGGTCTCCATTCTTTCTGGACAATTGTTTGCATAGTGGCCTAGTTCCTTGCATTTGAAACATGTGACAAGGCTGAGATCTCTCATAGGCTGGTTTATCTTATGCTTCATCTTTTCTGGACAGTAGTTTGCATAATGTCCTAACTCTTTGCAGTGTTTGCACATCACTTGGCTAAAATCCTTCCTTATCTTGGGTTTCACTAGCTTTTGTTTGTTTTCTTGGCTCTTCTTCTTTTCTGGGCATTCACTGGCATAGTGTCCCATCTCTTTGCAATTGTAACATTGCAATTGGCTTATGTCCTTTTTCTTCTTTTTGGGTCTCTCTAAAGCTAGGAGTTCTTCCAGTTCATATTCTTCATAGGTGGAAGATCTTTCTCTCTTCTTGGGGCATTGATCTTCATGTTCCTTGGATGCATGATCCTTGTCTCTAAAAATATTGCTAGCTTGGGTTCCTTCTAGATTAACATCTTTGTCATCCTTGTTGTCTTTAGCTCTTTGGGAAAAGTTTTCCCTCATGTTGATCATTTGAGTAACCATTCCTTGCAACAATTGGGATTGAAGTTCCATTATCCTTTGTATGGCTGGGTCTAGTCCATTGTTGTTGGCTAAAAGCTGAATTGTCTCTTGGCTCAACTGGTTTTGGGTTACTATAAGTTCTCTCATGTTGTCCTCTTGGTTGTTGTTGTTGTCATCAACCTTGATGTTGGAGTCTCTTGGAGTAGTCATCTATTTGGGTTTGATAGGAGATTAGAATAGGCAAGATATTTCTAAGGAAATATTTCTAATCATACACATCACAATTCACACAAGCAATGTGCAAGCAATCACAAACAAACATTTCACTCAAACAACAAAGTTCAAGCACATACTTAGGCAACAAAATATTTTTGTTACACCATATAAGTTGGTGAGTTTTGTCTTAGCTAAAATATGGTGGTCCATCTATATGGTTCACTTGTGATCTTTCCATCCTTTCTTGATTCTTCTTGCATGAGATCATGGTTCCTTGAGAAAAAAAAATCTTGGTTGCAATACTTCAATGATGTAGGCTTCTTCTAACTTTTGCATTCCCTCAGTCTCTAAATCTTGAGTAGGATTTCCTTGTTTCACTTGTAGTCCTTAGTGGTTTCCAAGTTGGAAGTCCTTGGTGAATATGCTGAAGATGTTAAAGTCATTAGAGTTGAAGATGTTGAAGAAGTCTTTTGCACATAGTGTAGTCCTTGGTCATGGGTAGGTTTTTCCATCAAGTTGAAATAGAAGAGAAGTAGAGTTGAAACCAAAATGGTTGAGGAAAGGGTTTACAAGTGTTTTGTAAATAAGTTTTGGGACAAATGCAACTCCTATTTTTCTAAGGGTTTTTGTCCAATCCTAGGTTTACAAATCCTACAGGCAACACAATGCTCTGATACCATCTGTAGAGGCCTCAACCTGATAAGATAGAGCCTCCTGTGTTTTACAATGCTAGTCCCTGGATCAATAGCTAGCATCCACAGTTAAGATGTAATATCAAGAAACAAAGGTCATAATATAACTTTATAACCAGGAATAACATAAGTTTATTACATCAAACATAGCTCATATGGCTATTACATTACATTGCAGCGGAATAACTATAGTCATGGGGTCCTTCATCTTCAAAGTGCCACAGGCAGATGTTGGTTGTAGACTTTGTAATCCTAATCAAACAATCTTCACTAAAAACAATCAAACCTGCAACATACAAGTTACAGCCACAAAGGGTCAATACATTTGAATTGTATTGGCAAGTGATACTATGGTAGTATAGTGGAGTCTATCATCTATATGCATTTGGCTAAGTGGATTTGAGGCTTGCATTGCTCAAAATAGATTTTTCTTATTATTTTGAAAATACCAAGTTTTTGCTTGACAAAATCATTTTTCTCAATCAAAGATTTCAAGATCCTTGTACCAAGCCATATCTCCATCAATGATTGAAGAATTCAAACAACCCTTGTTCAAACCACAAGATTTTAACTTAGAAATTTGAATGATGAGATTCTTGATTGTTTCCATGTCTTGATGCTCAAATTGTCCTTTACCAGGGACATGGCTAAGTACTTAGATTTTACACTCTGCAGAGGTGGTGCACTTTACCCACAAGACTTGGTTTCCCAAGACAAAATCTTTCAGAAGCCTTCCCTTAGACCAAAATGGACGCGCTCCAACCTATCAAACACTACCACCCACTGTCCATTTGGCTAAGTTCTTGCAACCTATATGATCATGGCAGAGCCCATATTGCCAAGTGGTTGCACTTGAAGCTTCTCAACATTTGACATCTCAAATCCCTTTGTTTCCTGGGTGGCCATCCACAAGTGAGATACACAATCCAAGTCCATGGCCTTGTGAACCACTCAACATACCCCAATCCTTCCATTCCACCCAGGAGGTTCAATAACTTAGTTGTTTTATTAATCAAAACCTAAGTCCTCAGACTTAGAATATTTTTCCATAGTGTGAGTATATATTCCACCCATGTTTTCTATTAGCTAGGCTAAGCTTGATAGTAGTAGGAATCTTTAACTTAGGAAATCCTACTAAGGATTCATCTACTAGGTTTTCTTATAGCAAGGTCTATACTTAGCAAAATCCATGCAAGTTTTACTTAGCAAAATCACTAATGCATAGAGAAAGTAATGGGATAAAAAGTATGAAGCATCACTTGCCTTTTTGGTAGGGAATGGTGGTTCACTCCTTGATCTTTCTAGTCTCACACTTCACTACAAATCAATCAAGCAAACACAAAATCAATTCACATTCCAAACCAAAGTCAAACAAACAATTCTTCACACACACAAAGTAATGGAATCTAAGTCATGCATGGGAGCATGCACAAGATAGTTTTATTTTGCAAAGGGGGTCTCTATGGGGTTTCTAGACTTTGTAAGATCCAAATTGGTCATTTTACCAAAGTGGTAAAGTCACTAGCAAGAGGGTTTTGTCCAAATACTATTTTTAAATCCATTCATCATTTCATGTGGTGAAAAATGTTTTTATTAAGGCAAAACTCTTAAGTTGTTCACCAAATGAGTTGCTATTGCAAAGCTTGGTGTTTTTGGGTCAGTAGGTTTGGTCCAAACTATTTCCTTAAAGTTTTCTTTCCATAAACATTTTTATAACAAAAACCATTCTTTTTATTTGGCTAGAAAATGACTAAGTCAAGTAATCCAACCTAAATCTTACAAAAATCATTTTTAATACCAAGGGTTGGTTCCTAGGGTCAGTAAGGTCACAACAATCCAATTTGCAAAAGTTTTATCCTTAAGTTCAATTTTAAAAAAAAATTATACTCTAAACAAGCTCACAAAAGTTTCTGCAAATTCAAACAAGCTAACAGATACTATTTGCTAAACTAAGGCCATGGTTGGCTAGGGCTTGTTCTCCTGAATTCATTGATATAAAATTTGCCAAATTTGGACGTGTGGTTTGGAAGTTATAGGGTTTTCAAAATGGCTTTTAAATCTGGTTTCTAATTTCTGTTTTAATCAGAACAGGGACACGCGTCGAGCCGCGATTGGCCGATACCGATTCGTCTGGATCGCGTGCTGCAGCGCGTTGGATTAAGTCATATCGTGCGGCCCTGAATGCGTACCCTTTCGCGTTTAAGTGAATCTTTCGCAGCCAATGGATCTGCATCTAACGGTCGCTGCGCGTTTGACCTAAAAGGAGCGGCGCTAACGGCGGCTGTGCGGCGGTGATGGGCAGACGACGGCGACGTTGGCGAGGCAGGAAGCGAGGAAGAGGGGGAGGATGCTCACCGGGTTCGTGGAGCGACGCTGATGCTCAACGTGGGACTGGTCCGTCGAGGGGCGCACGGGGACGGGCAGAATTCCTCGCCGGAGTTGGTTCTGGCAGCGGACGCACTCGGTCGAGGTCGAAGACGGCTCTGTGGTTCACCAGGAGGCAAGAAAAGGTCGTGATCAGATGCAGGGGGCCACGGAGATGACGTGTGCATGAACGAGAGGGGTCGGGGTGGTCTGGAATTACCGGAGGAGCTCGACGGAGGCGAGACAGACGGCGGCGCTCAGAACTTTTGTCGAAGACGGTTTCCTGGGGCGCCCGCGGTTGAACGAAGTGTACTAGGAGATGCTCCAGAGAGTGGGGAGGCTGCTAGGTTGTATAGGAAGGCAGGAGGTGGAGTGTGTTGGCCGGAATCGGCGAGAACGGTCGTCGGAGACAGAGGAAGTGCTGGGCAAAATTCTCCGGCCTGGGGGCGTATCGATGAGGGGTGTCTGGGGGAAATGGAGGAGAAGGCGCTGGCGCTTAAGTGTGCTTGATCGCGGCGAGTTATGGTGGCCGTGTTAAGGCGTAATCAAGCCACGAATCAATAGCCTGCAACGGTGGCGAAGGGAGGAAGAACGGGTCGTGGGAGTGGGGAAGGAGAACAGTGGAGTGGGGCCGTTGCGTTAGTGGGAAAAGAAGAGAGGAGGAGGTCCACTTGTCAGTCTCCTTGCGGGTAATTTCCTGAGTGTGAGGAAAACGGTTCGGGGGAGGAACAGGTGGGCTAGGTGGGCTGCTGCTGGGTTAGTTGGGCCAGATTGGTGGGCTGTTCTATTTTTTCTGTCTAATTCTTTTTCTTTTTCTATTTCTATTTCCTGATTTGTTATTTCAAACAATTATTCAAGCATTCAAATATTTCAAACAATTCAAACAATCATTAAACTTTGCATTGTGTTTTTGGTTCTGTTCATCAACATAATCCAACACTCCAAAATAAAATAATATTTTCATTCCTTTTAGGATCTATTTAATATAAAATAGATCATAGTTATTTAATCAAATATGATATGATTTATTTAATAAATCTCCATTTAAATTCCAAAATATTTTCCCAAACCAAACCAGTAGGTATCATTTGGAAATAAAGAATACTTGGAGATTGTTTAAAACAAAATAACATTTTTGCTAAAGGGTCCAATATTAGTTAAATAAAATGGGCCAAGGTTTATTAATCAAATAAGGTTTGATTTTATTAATAAAATCTTTATTTGAAACTTAAATATTTTCAAAATCAAATTAGTAGGTTTAATTTGGGAAGTACATAATATTTGGAAATTTGTTTTAAAACAAATAACATTTTAGAGTCTATTATCAATTAAATATAATAGACTTTCATTATTATAACAATTAGGATTTATTTTATTGAGATATTTATTTTGAAATCCAATATAAAGCCAAAACATTTTAGTAGATTTTATTTGTGAATATAAAATACTTAGAAAACTTATTTAAAACAAAATAATAAGTTTTGGTGTTTATTTAAAATGGGAAAAGCCCTTACTTAAATAAAAATTGGATATTAAATCCTCATTATTTTATTTAAATAAACCTTTACTATTTTTATCAAAATAAATTGTTTTAATCAAAGACTTGGCCAAGGTTTAATTTGGCTCTATAAAATAATCTTTATTTATAAAACTTTTATTTCAATTGGAAACCAAATCCTTTTTATTAATGATCAAAAATAGTATTTCCAAAATATTTTGTTTTCCTTTATTTAAAATGTTTATCTTTTTAGATCCCTTTAGGTTTTATTTAATTCAAATGGGTTTGAAGTTCCAATTGAATTCAAAAAGTTTCTTCTGGCTCTGAAAATCAAACAAAGTTTTATTTTATTCATTTATTTTCACATTACAAGATTTGGAAAATCTTGGGATGTGACAAGAATGGCCAGACGGCGGCGGCAGACGGTGCTAGGGAGCGATCTGGGGAGCATGGTTGGACGGGTTCGAACCAGTGCATCACGCTGAGCCAGAATTGGGCAGCGCCGCTCTGTTTTGGTTGCCGGAGCAACGACGGCGACAGCTACTGGCGGTGAAGCACGACGGTGATCGGTGACAAGGCAAACCAGAGAGGGAGGGGAGGCATGGAGAGGACTGGGAGGTAGAGGGGCTCACCACGGAGGCAGTGGAGGGGTCAGCGAGGCCGGAGAAGGTCGGACGCGGCCGGAATCGACGGCGACAGTGGTGGCCAGAGTCGGGTCGGAGACCTCGATTGCTTGACTGCAAGCGCACAGGGCTTCGTGACCTAGCTGAGGCAAATCCGTGCAGCTTGGCGAGCTCAACGGTGGCCTCAGAACAACGAGAGGAGGCCATGAACGATGGGAACGGCGAGGTCTTGGCCGGAGCTAGGGTTCGGCTTCTGCACGCGAGCAACATAGAGCCGGGTAGAGGGGGATATGGGGATGAGAAGAGAGGGCAGAGCACGGCGCGGTGGTCTTATATCCTCTCCAGAGCGTCGGCATTCATCTTGGCGCGTCGAGGCGATGGACGACATCGGCGAGGACAGCGAGCAGCTTCTCCTCACGCCAGAGGAAGAAGAAATAAGAAACACGCCGAAGGGGTATGGGCCAGGATGGGCTGGCTTGGGCCGGTGCTGGGCCGCTAGCTACTGCACACGCGGGAGAGAGGGAAGGAGGAAGATGGGCTGCGGCCCACTGGCTGCTGCTACTATTTTTCTTTCCAGAAACATTTCTCTTTTTCTGAATCTATTTTCTCATTTGTATTTTCAGTTCAAATTTGTTTTGGGTAATTTCAAAATTACCAGAGATTTTATAGAATATATAGAATACCACAGGGACCCCTTTAATCAATTTGGGATCCTTTAATTTTGTCACTTTTCAATATTCAAAACTATTTTGAATTGATTTGCTAATAGAGGAGGATGATTAGGGTTTAGGGTTTTCTTTATTTTCCTCAATCCAAATTTTAAGGCATGATGCTCATGATGCACAAAACAAACCCTAATATAGATTAACTAAAACTGGGGTGTTACAATTAGCCACACAATCAACGAAATCATTAGCCACACAAGCTACAAATCATTAGCCACACATACTACGAAATCAGTAGACACACATTACAAATTCAGTAGCCACACATACTACAGCAGTTTAAACTATTACATAAGGCGTACTACATGCTCGACTCTCAACTCAGCAATCTTTCAAATTCGCTAAACCTCTGTCTTCACCCGAGGGAAATCAGAACCACCAGCCTATCCACACCCGGTCCCCCCACTAAAACCGTGCGCTCCGTCGCGGAACGGTGGTGGTCCTGTGCCATTGATCCTTCCAGGCCAACACTGCAGGTGACGAGGATGCTTTCTGGCTGCCTCGTCGGGATCCTAAATGCCATGTACCGGATCCAGAACCTCCTATAGGTGGATGATCACTGGGTGCAGCGAGAGGCTAGGATAGGGACGCGAAGCTCCGACATGCCGACTAGGAAAAACGAGGCGAGGGTGACAGCGGCAAGCTTCGATTAAGGGCGTGGGAGGTTGACCGACCATGGCGGGGACGCAAGGAGAGCAACGACGAGCTCCGTTCTAGAGACCAGTAGTCGGAGCTAAGCAAGCTAATTGAGAGGATAATAATAGGGTAGAAGAGGAGAGCAGAGAATAAGATCTAGTCCTCGCAGGGGTAAACCAGTCCACGACCGCAAAGGATAACGGGAAATACTAATGGCTTAATGCAAGAAGAGTTAACCTAATGGCGGGATTTGAGTTCAACTTTATTTGGACTGGTTCAAATGATCGTTTGGCCGTTAGATTTGTATTTACCCCCATTTGGCCCCTCTCGACAATTGGTGAAGCTACTATAGCCCTTCCACGAGATTACACGCAACTTGGACCCCGCGTTGCGTTGGCTAGTTCTGAACTTTCAGGCCGCATATTAAAATTCTCACTAGTTGTGGCCCAAGAAATTAGTTATGACTCAAGCTAGGACTAAGGGGATTCATGGTCCCACATGCGTATAGTGCGATAGTGAAGGAACAAGAATCAAGTACTCGGGGTCCTACGGTACACAAGTGAGCTTAAAGAACCAAATAGTAGATAATGCCCACCGGTGCCTCTTTCATTAGTTATCCCATTACGACTTAATTTAGTGGTTTAGGTACCTCATTATCCAAAGACACTCACAAACCCTACACATGCAATTCTACAACTCGCATGGCTCGAGCAACTCCTAGAGTCATGGCTCATAGGATGGAGGGAACAAGCTTGGTGGGGTTTAAAAGTAAAGGCTATGCAATACCAGGGATTCAATTTAATTTGGATCGCGACATATGATGCAATAATAAGATAGATGCAATAGGTGCTATATGTAGGGCAAGCATGGGGAAATGCTTGTCTGGAAGTCCAGCTGCAGAGTAAGATGGATCCGGGTAAAACTCCTGAGGCTCCTGATATTATCGTTGCCCAGCGTCTATCTGGATAAAAACCAAACACACAAGGGGCCAAAAATAAATACATTGAACCATCATATAAATCATATGCAACAAGCAAACAAGGGATGCCATGATAGAATGATGCACAATTTGTTGGAGATATGCCCAAGAGGCAATAAGAAAAATGGTTATTATTATATCATTGATTTATGATGAATGTTTGTGATATAAATTGTATTAACCAGATACATTAATACCTGTGTGTTTTGTAAACATAAAAGAGTCCCTAGTAAGATTATTGTTAAACTAGCTTGTTAATTAATAGATGATCATGGTTTCCTGATCATGGACATTAGATGTTATTAATAACAAGATCATGCCATTAGGAGAATGATGTGATGGACACACTCCTATAGTTAGCATAGCATAAGATGAAGTAATTTAGAGTTCGTTTGCTATAAGCTTTCCAATACATAGTAATCTAATCCTTCGACCATGAGATCATGTTAATCACCATCACCGGATGGATGCTTTGATGACATCAAACACCACTTCCATAACTAGGTGGTTATAAAGGTGGAATTAGGTATTCTGCAAGTATGTGTTGAAGCACATGGATCAAGAGTGGGATTTGTCCATCCATATGACAAATAGATATACTCTGGGCCCTCACGGTGGAATGTCATCCAATTGGCTTGCAAGCATGTGACTAGGTCACAAGGGATGTCATATCACGAAACGAGTAAAGAGTACTTATCAGTAACGAGGTTGAACTAGGTTTAGAGATATCGACGATCAAACCTCGGATAAGTATAGTATCGCGTGACAAAGGGAATCAGTATCATATGTAAATGGTTCATTCGATCACGAAGTCATCGTAGAAATATGTGGGAGCCATATGGATTTCTAGATCCCTCTATTGGTTATTGATCAGAGAGTCGTCTTGATCATGTCTGCATAGTTTACAAACCGTAGGGAGACACACGTAAGGATTCAATGTTGTTAGAGTAGATATGGAATGTGAGTTGGAGATCGAATGTTGTTCGGAGTCTCGTATTGGATCCAGGACATCACGAGGAGATCCGGAATGGTCCGGAGAATAAGATTCATATAAGGAAAGTCAATTTCTAGGGTTCGGAAATGTTTTCGGTGTTTTGACCAGAAGCTTCTAGAACGTTCTGGAAGGTCCACCACCCCGAGAGGGGCACTTGGAAAGCACCATGCCCTAAGGGGCTGGCCACACCAACCCCTAGGCCAACTCGGCCAAGCACTAGAAAGGTAGGGTTAAACCCTAGTTTGAAAAGTCAAATCCTAGTTTGGGAAGGAAAGGGAAAACTTGAAAGGAAAGTATACAACTTGATACGTCGTAAACGTATCTATAATTTTTGATGTTCCATGCTTGTTTAGTATCAACTTTTCTATGCTTTGTCTACACTTTAAGGTATTTTTATAAATTTTCTGGGACTAACCTATTAACAAGATGCCGCAGTGCCAGTTCCATGTTTTCTATTGTTTTTGGTTTCAGAAAATCTAGTAAGGAAATACTATCGGAATTGGACGTACAAAAGGCAAAGTCAACATTTTACCAGAACGAACACAGAGACCGAAGGGCAGCCAGAGGGGCGCCACAGGGCGGCCGCACCCCCAGCGTCTACCACACCCTAGGCCGCACTAGGGTAGGGTGTGAGCCCCCTGGCCGCCCCTAGCCTCGCCTCTTCGCCTTTAAAAGCACCCGATGCAGAAACCCTAAGGACCCAATCAGATATCCATGAAACAGTCCATAGCCGCCGCCACCATCGTCCCTAGATCGGGGGGATCCAAAGTTCTTCCCGGCACCCTGCCGGAGGGGAGAGATCATCTCGGAGGCCTTATTCATCACCATGCCAGCCTCCGGTATGATGCGTGAGTAGTTCACCCTTGGACTATGGGTCCATACAGTAGCTAGATGGTTGTTTCTCCTCCTTTGTGCTATCATGTTTAGATCTTGTGAGCTCCGTTCATGATCAAGATCATCCATTTGTAATCATACATGTTGTGTTTGCGGGGATCTAATGGATATTGATATACTATGTCAGATTTATTATTGATTCTATCATGTCTTATTGATTATTGATTCTATCATGTCTGTGTTGTTTGTGATCTTGCATGCTCTCCATTGCTAGTAGCTATCTTGGCCAAGTATATGCTAGTGACTCCAAGAGGGAGTATTTATGCTCGATAGTAGGTTCATGCCTCTAGGAATCTGGGGAAGTGACAAGAATCTCTAAGGTTGTAGATGTGCTATTGCTACTAGGGAGAAAACAACAATCTTTTGTTCATGGAACAATTGTATTGTTTACTTTACACACATTGCTTAATGCAATTATCCGTTGCTTGCAACTTAATACTGGAGGGGGTTCGGATGATAACCTGAAGGTGGATTATTAGTCATAGATGTAGTTGGATGGCGGTATATGTATATTGTTGTAATGCCCAATCAAATCTTCTAGGAATCATGAATGTAGTCTAGTATTTGCATTGTTATGCCTTGCCCAGTCCTGTCAATTGCCCCGCTGTAATTTGTTCACCCAATATATTATTTATCTTAAGGAGAATACATCTAGTGAACTATGGACCCCGGTCCAATCTTTACCATTGTTACATCATCTACTGTTACCGTTTACTTTCTACAAGCAACCATTACCTTCCACACTATACATTTAATCCTTTGTTTTCAGCAAACCAGTGAGATTGACAACCTCACTGTAAGTTGGGGCAAAGTCTTGAGTTTGTGTCATGTAGGATTCCAAGTTGCTAGCAACACCTTGGAGTTGTTTCCTTGCTCCTACTGGTTCTATAACCTTGGTTTCATAACTGAGGGAAGACTTGTTGCTGTGCTCATCACACCTTGCTCTTGGGGTCTCCCAACGAAGCTCTGCAATTGACTGAGCCACGTCAAGATTTTTCTGGCGCCATTGCCGGGGAGTTTAAGGACAGCTTCGCAAGGGGAGTCTTTCAGAACCTCTCTCTTTACTCTGTTTTTGTTTTGCTTAGTTTCTTTTGATTAGTTTTGCTTTCTTCTTTCTTTCAAAAATTCCAAAAAAATAGTTTCGTTTGGTTTGCCTTTTCTTATAAAAAATACACAAAAAATTGGTTCGTACTATAGTTGTTGGTCTACTATTGCCTTGCTTTGTCATCCTTTATATCAATGGATGGTTTCTTTGAAACTAGTTCTTATTGACAAGGTGGGTTCACGGAAGAACAAAAATATTATTATAAGGAACACCGCTTGTCACAAAAAGGGAAAAACTTATGGGAACAAATTGATAAATTCAATACCATTGCTTGAAACGTGTGCTCTACTTATAATGTTACTTATTGCTGTGATAAATTTTGTTGCTGTAGGAGGTATAAACACCTCCCTTTTCAATATGAGTATAATGATAATGTTACCATATCTTCTTATGTTAAAGGAAATTATGACTTTTATGATGTGGAACAAATTGAAGAATTTATTGCTTGGAAGGGTGCATTTGAACTTGCTAGTTTGCTTGAAAATACTGTTGATTCACCTTATAAATGTGAGGTTTATGATATACTTAAATTTTTCTTTGATAATTACAAGGAAGAAAATGTCTATATTCTTGAATATATTAATAGATGCTTTCCACAAATGGAAGAGACTAATGCCTTGCAGGAGCCTATGGAAGAAAAATTACTGAAACTGGAAGCTCATTAGATGAAAAAGAGGAGGGTAGTGATGAACAAAAGGAGGAAGAATGGATTAGCTACCCATGCCTACCTTCTAATGAGAGTAAATCTTTATCCCTTACATTATTTGATTGTCCCCCATGCTTACCAAAGGAGGATGAATGTTATGTTCCTATGGATTCTTTTGAAATATCTACTATGGGTAAAACTTGTGATAATAATTATGCTCCTGTTTTCTATGATAATCCTTTATTTGTGCCTAACTTCGAATGCATGGTACTAAAGAGTTTTGCTTAGAAAATGTTTATGATAAAGCTCTAGATGATGGTCCTATATTGGTTGATAATATTAACAGTACTAGTATTGAAAATAAGATTGGAGGGGTCTTGACTTTATCTTGGAACCCCATACCTCTTGAGAATGATTAGTAATCTTGTTATAAAATTGTTAATAGTGAGTTTGAAGGTTTTAATCCCACTATTTTTGAGCATGATAAAAATTATGTGTTTGTAGATCATGAAAAGCATACTTTATGTGATAGTTATATTGTTGAGATTATTCATGAGGCTACTGAAAATTATTATGAGAGAGGAAAGTATGGTTGTAGAAGTTTTCATGGTACTGAAACTCCTCTCTATGTGCTGAAAATTTTGAAGTTACTCTTGTTTTATCTTCCTATGCCTATCACTTTGTTCTTTGTGAATTTATTTGTGTACAAGATTACTATGCATAGGAAGTGGGTTAGACTTAAATGTGTTTTGAATTTGCTTCTTGATGCTCTTTTTTTACTTCAATTCATATTTCTTATGTGAGCATCTTCTCAAACTATCATGCCTAACTTAAAGGCGTTAAAAAAGTACTTCTTGGGAGATAACCCAATAGTTTTCTTGAGTCTTGGAAGTTATTACTTCTTTAATAACCTCTCCTTATCCTTTTTATATGATTTTTGTGCCAAGAATAACCTCTAATGAGAGAGAAGTAAGATTTGGGGAAGTTGCTGTCCCGAAACAGATTTTTGTGCTTCACTGTAAAAATTCGGGAAAAACCTTTGTATGTCGGATTGAGCTGTAATTTTCTGAGTAAATCCCCCAGATTGTTAGATAACTTTCGTTAGTTCAACACTTTTCGAGTTGAGAAACACAATGTCTTCGCAAAAATCGGTTTTTACCTGCTTGTTTGTTTTGACAGATTTCTGCCATTATTTGCATTTGCATGTTTATCGGTTTCTTTTTGAGTTCTTCTTGATCACTTGAGCTTTTTAAAGGAATTGCTACAGTATCTTGTGTTTTTAATGAAGGTTTTTCTGTGTTGAAACTAAAACCAAAGGTTTATTATCTTGAATGCACTAATGTTGCTAATGAAGATTGTGTGAAGATTTGTATGAAGGAAATTTTCAAGTGTAGGGGAAGAATGATGTGATGAGATGAAGAATGGACAAAATATCAAGCTTGGGTATGCCACCCCAAGAAATATTCAAGAGGTACAAGCGTAAAAGCTTGGGGATGCCCAAGGCATCCCCTTCTTCATCAATAAAAATCTCAGGTCTCTTTCTAGACACTTTGTTTTTATTGTTTCATGCACTGTTGTGTTGTTCTGGGAGTGTCTTAGTTTCCGTTTTTGGTTTTTGTTTGCTTAGTTTGCTTGAATAAAGTAGTTGGACCCCCGCTTTCGCTGTGTTGTTTCAAATAACTTGATTGATGTTGGAAAAGAGTAGAAAGTTTCATGATTAAGTGGTACAAAAGGGAGCTTGCTTTGACTGTGAATTAGACTATCATGTCATGCTAGATGTTGTTTTGACCTTATGCTTAGTGATTATTGTTGTAGCATGACTTGTTCCAAGCAATTGAGATTGCTTAATGTGCCTTGAAAGAATCATGCGTTGTTTTAGCATACAAAAGCATAATATTGTGGTATTCTCCTTTGATGCTTTGTTTGGGTTGACTTGGCACATGCTCACACCATGTTATTACTATGAACCAGTCACCTTATCCTCTATGATCATTTAGTTTTTTACTTGTTGTACCACTTTATGCTTTGATTGATAATGTTTTGTCGCTCTGTATGATTATGGCCATTATTGCTCTCTTAGTTGGTCGCTCCCAGTCTTTTGCTAGCCTCCACTTGTATTGAGTAAGATCTACTCATGCATCTAACTCCCAAGAAACCAAGTTATTCCAAAGATTCCACTCTAAATTCCTATGCATGGTGTGTTACACCATTCCAAGTATATTATTGTTTTATCTATCTTCGAAATTAAACTTGTTATGTAAAAATTAGTGACTAAAGCTCTCACAAACTTGATGGAACACTTTATTTTTCTTGCCCCTAATAAACTTGAACCATTGTGTCATCTATGTTGTAGATGCTTGCACTTATAAGTTGGGAATTAGCAGAACTGTGCTGTCACGAGGAACGCTTTCAACACCTGTAAATATCTACCTAGTTGATATCATGCTCTTTTGTTTATGGATGTCGGCGGTGTGAAATAAAAGGGTAGCTTGTAAGTCCATGGAGTTATGTATATGTGTTAGAGAAACGCCTGGCCCGCTAGCCTAAGCCATGACTAATCATGGTGGAAACTTGCAGCATAACCATAGTGAGCAATCCATGAAGCATCCTTAGAAAAATATATAGAAAAAAGGGAGAGAGAAAATATATGCACCATGCTCATGGTAAATAAAAGGATTGCTGAGATGCTTACTATCTATTTCCTTGTCATTTTGATAAGGGATATCTCCTGTGTCATGGGGCAAGGGGTACCCCATTGGCGGTTCTCTATGATACACATATACTTACAATAACAAGAACTTACCGGTGACTAAAGTTGAGTAGCATGAGGAACGACCCTCGTACTCAAGGGACATGAGATTGCCAACTTATGATTTGTCAAGCATATAATCCATACTTTGTTCACTTTAACCTTAATCACTTCAAGATGCTTATGATAGGGGAAATGAGAGCTGAAAGCTAATAAGTACCATAATTTTTGGAAGCTCTTTATGATACTTGAAATCTATGCTTCCATGTGAAGGGCCTTTCTTCCTACTTTTATATTCAGTCTCCACCTTCTATCTTTATGCACCAACTAGGAGAGCATGGTTGTCATTCTTAGTTCTATGTGCATTGTCCCAAAACTTATAGATTGATTCATAATGTTGATATTGCTTGTTCTTGAACTATTTGTATCTAGTCACCCTTATGAACTTTAAAGGTGTCCTATGCATTTATGTTTTGCTACTCCATGAGGGACAAGATGAATGCCACTATGCTATATTTTCTATATGTGAAACAAACAAACGTCTTTCAATGCATTGTTATTCATGATCTTTGTTTGTATCCTTTCATGTTGCAGCATAGTTACTATGTATTATTGTTAGAACTTCATCTTTCATGCTCATGTTTAGAGTACTTTGATCCCATCTTTCAATACTTTGCAAATGGTTTGATCAAGATTGTGATGGTGCATGTCACCTAAAAAATTATTCTTTTTATCACTTACCTACTCGAGGACGAGCAGGAGTTAAGCTTGGGGATGCTTGATACGTCGTAAACGTATCTATAATTTTTGATGTTCATGCTTGTTTAGTATCAACTTTGCTATGCTTTGTCTACACTTTGAGGTATTTTTATACATTTTCTGGGACTAACCTATTAACAAGATGCCGTAGTGCCAGTTGCCTGTTTTCTGTTGTTTTCGGTTTCAGAAAAGCTAGTAAGGAAATATTCTCGGAATTGGACGAGACAAAAGCCAAAGTCAAAATTTTACTGGAACAAACACAGAGACCAAAGGGCAGCCCGAGGGGCGCCACATGGTGGCCACAGCCCCCAGGCGCGAGCACACCCTAGGCCGCGCCAGGGCAGGGTGTGGCCCCCCTGGCCGCCCTAGCCTCGCCTCTTCGCCTATAAAAGCCCCCCGATGCAGAAACCCTAAGGACCCATTCATATCTCCACGAAACAGTCTGTAGCCGCCGCCACCATCGTCCCTAGATGGAGGGGATCAGAAGCTCTTACCGGCACCCTGCCGAAGGGGAGATATCATCACGGAGGCCTTCTTTATCACCATGCCAGCCTCCGGTATGATGCGTGAGTAGTTCACCCTTGGACTATGGGTCCATACAATAGCTAGATGGTTGTTTCTCGTCCTTTGTGCTATCATGTTTAGATCTTGTGAGCTCCATTCATGATCAAGATCATGTATTTGTAATCATACATGTTGTGTTTGTGGGGATCCGATGGATATTGAGATACTATGTTAGATTGATTATTGATTCTATCATGTTTTATTGACTATTGATTCTATCATGTCTGTGTTGTTTGTGATCTTGCATGCTCTCCATTGCTAGTAGCTATCTTGGCCAAGTAGATGATGGTGACTCCAAGAGGGAGTGTTTATGCTCGATAGTAGGTTCATGCCTCTAGTAATCTGGGAAGTGATAGGAATCTCTAAGGTTGTATATGTGCTATTGCTACTAGGGAGAAAACAACAATCTTTTGTTCATGGAACAATTGTATTGTTTACTCTACACACATTGCTTAATGCAATTATCCTTTGCTTGCAACTTAATACTGGAGGGGGTTCAGATGATAACCTGAAGGTGGATTATTAGTCATAGATGCAGTTTGATGGCGGTCTATGTATATTGTTGTAATGCCCAATCAAATCTCATAGGAATCATGAATGTCTAGTATTTGCATTGTTATGCCTTGCCCAGTCCTGTCAATTGCCCCGCTGTAATTTGTTCACCCAGCATGTTATTTATCTTAAGGAGAATACCTCTAGTGAAGTATGGACCCCGGTCCAATATTTACCATTGTTACATCATCTACTATTACTGTTTACTTTCTGCAAGCAACCATTACCTTCCACACTATACATTTAATCCTTTGTTTTCAACAAACCAGTGATATTGACAACCTCACTGTAAGTTGGGGCAAAGTCTTGAGTTTGTGTTGTGCAGGACTCCAAGTTGCTAGCAACACCTTGGAGTTGTTTCCTTGCTCCTACTGGTTATATAACCTTGGTTTCATAACTGAGGGAAGACTTGCTGCTGTGCTCATCACACCTTGCTCTAGGGGTCTCCCAATGAAGCTCTGCAATTGACTGAGCCACGTCAAGATTTTTCTGGCGCCGTTTCCGGGGACTTTAAGGACTGCTTCACAAGGGGAGTATTTCACAACCACTCTCTTTACTTTGTTTTTGTTTTGCTTAGTTTTGCTTGCTTCTTTCTTTCAAAAATTACAAAAAAATTAGTTTCGTTTGGTTTGCCTTTTCTTATAAAAACACACAAAAAATTGGTTCCTACTATAGTTGTTGGTCTGGTATTGCCTTGCTTTGTCATGCTTTCTACCAATGGTTGGTTTCTTTGAAACTAGTTCTTATAGGCAAGGTGGTTTCACAGAAGAACAAAAATATTATTATAAGGAACACCGCTTATCAGAAAAAAGGAAACACTTATGGGAACAAATTGATAAATTGAATACCATTGCTAGAAACGTGTGCTCTACTTATAATGTTACCTATTGCTGTGATAAATCTTGTTGCTGTAGGAGGTATAAACACCTCCCTTTTCAATGTGAGTATAATGATAATGTTACCATATCTTCTTATGTTAATGGAAATTATGACTTTTATGTTGTGGAACAAATTAAATAATTTATTACTTGGAAGGGTGCATTTGAACTTGCTAGTTTGCTTGAAATTACTGATGATTCACCTTATAAATATGAGGTTTATGATATACTTAAATTTTGCTTTGATAATTACATGGAATAAAATGACTATATTCTTGAATATATTAATAGATGATTTCCACAAACGGAAGAGACTAATGCCTTGCAGGAGCCTATGGAAGAAGAAATTGCTGAAACTGGTAGCTCATTAGATGAAAAAGAGGAGGAGAGTGATGAAAAAAGGAGGAAGAATGGATTAGCTACCCATGCCTACCTTCTAATGAACACCTTGGAGTTGTTTCCTTGCTCCTACTAGTTCTATAACCTTGGTTTCATAACTAAGAGAAGACTTGATGCTGTGCTCATCACACCTTGCTCTTGGGGTCTCCCAACGAAGCTCTGCAATTGACTGAGCCATGTCACAACTCCCCTTCTTCCTAGCCGAGTTAGGGAAGGAGTCTCCCCTTCCTAGCCGAGTTTGGGAGAAACTCGGCTAGGGAAAGGGGGCCTTGGAAGCCGCCCCCTCTCCCATATAAGGAGGGGTAGGGCACCCCCTTGGTACCTTGTCCCTGGCGCCTAGAACCCTAGTTGCCGCAACCCTCTCTCCTTCACCGCACTGCTCCGGCTTAGGCGAAGCCCTACAGAAATCTCTCCTCCTCCACCACCACCACCACACCATTGTGCTATTGGGATTCCGAGGAGATCTACAACCTCCGCTACCCTGTGGGAACAAGGGAGAGGAAGGTCTTCATCGACTACCGTACGTGTGACCGACTGCGGAACCGTTGCCGGAACATGGCGCCGGAAGGATTGTCTACGTGATCTTGAGATCGGCAAGTGATCGACTTACATCGAACACGAGATCCGAATCTCGTTAAATGCTTTGGATCTTTGAGGGTTAGTTCTCTACAATCTCATTGCACCAATCTCATAGAATAGATCTTGGTTTTGTGTGTTCCCGCGATAGAATTTTTTTGTTTTCCATGCTATGAACCCTACAGTGGTATCAGAGCCGACTCTATGCGTAGATCTGTTGGACGAGTAGAACACAATGGTTTTTGGGCATTGATGCTTTATTGTCCCTTGCTTTTTGTGTACTTTGAATCTTGCGGGATGGTGGGATGAAGCGGCCCAGGCTAACCTTACATGTCATCATACATGAGACTTGCTCCACGCTGAATGTGCAACTTGCATTGCACAAGTGGCTTTGCGGGTGTCTGTCTCTCCCACCATAGTGAAGATTCAATTTACAACGGGCACTTGAGAATACTTGTATCAACGTTGTGGTTCATGCTCGTAGGTAAGACCGGTTCTTATTCGAAAGCCCAAGCCATGTAAAACATGCAAAGAAAATTAGAGGCGTCTAACTTGTTTTTGTAGGGCATGTGTTGTGATGTGATATGGCCATGATATGATTATGATTACATTTCATGTATGTAATGATCCTTATTGTAAGTTGGCAACCAGCAGGATCCTTATGGTTGTATTTAAATTTCGTTAAGACCTGCGTGTGTCGTGGGAATGGCCACAACAGATGCTGCGATTGGCAGCAAGTAGTAGAACGAGGTGCAAGGGCGGCCAGCCATCTGCGGTCCGAGATGAGGGCGGAGACAGAAGGTTTTACCCAGGTTCGCCCCCCTGGAGGGTAAAGACCTACTCCTTATCGAGAGATTACAAGTGGCGATCTCGGCGACTAGGTGACAAGTCGATGGGGTATCTGATGGAACGTAAATGCTATACGTACCCTAGGGAGGTTTATATAGGGGTAGATTGCTAGGGTTTATAGATCTACAACCAAGTTAGATAAGGACTCAGAGGGTTTTGACCTAATCCGACTAGGCCTAGCTACGCTTCTCGGCCTTTAGCTTCCAGTCGCTTGGCTCCTTCTTGGGTCGTGATCCAGTCGCCATCCTGTAGGACCACTTGCTGGGAGTATATTCTAGTAGGGAACGTCCTTCTGGGTATACCCCACTCGGCATATCCCCATCAGTAGTCCCCGAGGTCATCTTTGATTCACCGCAGGTGTTCTTTGGAAGTCGGAGTATACAGGTCCAATTTGGATGCCCAGTCGAATTGGCGGTGGACTCACTGAAAGAAGGAAAGAATCCTTAACACATATCTTTAGTCGCGATATCGGCGACCAGTCAAATCGCCAATTTGGCGAGTAGTCGAATCGCAGCTTTGGCGAATAGGTCGGCGAGTCGAGTAGACGAAGTTGGACCGTCATTTTTGGTCAAACTAGCCATTGGGTAACCCAACGGTAATATCGGCGTAATCACCACGTGGTAACGGCTCCTCCGAAACTAGCGGGAGGCAACCGCTATATAAGGAGAGTGACGGGGGAGTTTTGGGAATCTTCCTCGCATTTCCTCCGATCCTGCGCACCCCTCAGTCTCCCATTCCTCCCGATCCGGAACTTCCACAGAGAGTTAGCGAACCCTGATCTTCGATTTGATGGCGCCCTCGAAGGAACTGTGGGGAAAATCCAAGTGCACCAGCGTGACACTGAATTCTTTTGAAGATGCAGGGATCCTCTGCGCGGGAAGATGGCGAATCCCCTCGGCCAGAGAGGTGGAGCCAGATCCCCATGCTGGCGAATTCATCTGCTTCACCAGCCACTTGGAGAGGGAGTTGGGATTCCCTACCTCGATCTTCTTCCGGCGGTTCTGCACCTACTACGCCATCAAGCCCTCCGATCTAGGGCCTCATAGCATCAAGCAGCTCGCCATTTTCGTGGCGTTCTGCGAGTGCTACCTGGGGTGCCGCCGCTACTTCCTGTTGTGGTAGGAGATGTTCCACGGTCGCGTCGGCTGTGAAGGATCCGGTGGCCCGATGCTGGCAGCGGGCAACCTCACATTTCAATTAAAGAACAAGGCCCCCTTCCTCGACCTCATGCTGCCGAAGAAGGCGACCGGTGTAACAACCCAAGTTTGTGATATATGTAAATAGTACTTAAGCATTGCATGCGTCTGTTTAAATCAATAAAATATTTGCATGTGATCAAGTGTGTGAACCAAAACACAAGTACAAAACCCTAAACCCTAGTTCTTCCCCCTCTCTTTGAAACACATTCAAATAGTTTTGATATTTCGAAAAGTACCAAAATTATTGGAGCCCAAATGTACTAAAAGGGTCCGACAGTATTTTAATAGTTTTATAAACCTTCTGGTATTTTTGAAACATCTCAAACCAGATTTGATATTCAAATACAAATGGAAATTTAAAATAGAATTGGAAAAACGTTTTTAGGAAATAAAACAGCAGCAATCGTCGATGTGCCGTGGCCCATCTCCCTTCTCTCTCTCTCGGCCGCGCAGCGCAGCCGTAGCAACCCAGCACGTCCCACCCGGGGCGCAGGAGATGGCCCGATACCCCTTCGCCTCTTTTCTTCTTTCTTCTTCCTCGCCAGAAGGACGCCGCTGCGGAAGCAGCTCGCTGTCGTCGACACGGCCATCCCTGCGTTATTGCGATGACCATCACGAGGAGGTTCACGCTACCGACGCTGCCGTCGTCTATAAGACCCCTCCCCGCCGCCAGGACAAACCCTAAACCTTATCCCTTCCCATTCTTCCCCAGGCCAAACCCTAGCTCGTCGGAGCTTCGGGTTGCCGCCGTTTCCCACTTCCTCACGCCGTCTGAGATTGCCGGGGTGATCGCCGTGGTCGACTGGTTTGATTGCCCTAGCCAGCGCTCGCCGAAGCCTTCTCCTTCGCCGTAATCGACACCTCCCGCCCGACACCGGTCGCCGTCTTCACCTTCGATTCCGGCCACGCCCCGTCCTTCTGACCGTACGGTCTCAACCCTGGTGAGCTTCTGAGCATCCTGGTGCTCTCCAACCCCTCCCTCTTACTCCCTATCGTCTCCGGCACGGGCACCTCCGCGTGCCGCCGCTGGAGCTCGTCGGAGCCGAAGCTCCGGTGACCACAAAGGGGTGGATCCACCTCTATGTGGTCCGCCTCTTCGCGCTCTTTCTAGCGCACCCTTCCGCGCGTGCTGGGGTGGCCTCAGTCGCCGGCGGCGACCACAGCTTGACGCCTCCCGCCGCCGCGTCTGTCGTGGCGCCCGCGTGGCCACAGGGTGGACCCAGCTTGGCTGGGGCCCCCTTGTTAGTGGCTACGGGTAGAACCCCCTGCGGTGCAGAAAGTATAGGGTTAGGGTATGCTGACGCCAGCGTGACGCCATTAATCCTTTAATAATGTTTAAAAATGGCAGAAATTAATATAAACTTGTAAAATTCATAACTAATTCATATTTATTCAGACAAATATGTATAATATATAAAAATGTTCAGAAAATTAAGAGCTATCTGTCTAAGAAATCATCATACATTGTCAAGCAACTTTAAACCCTAGTTTAGTTGGAAGAACATCGACACCCCCTCAGATACATGTGGATTCGATGATACACCTTCGCCGGGGCATTCCGAACCCTCTTAAATCGATGTTGCACCTATGGTTACTGCGTAGTATTTAATATGGCATGTCATCCATATTGATTGCGCATTGCACTATGCCATGTCTTGATTGTCGCTTTCCTTTCCGGTGTTGGTTCTTCGCGATAGGATCCGAGCCCGAGGCTGATGTCAAAGACACTGAAGATCCATATCTGTCTACTGACGAACAAGGCAAGCGTAGCCTCTCATTCTGAACCTACTTTTACAAAGTATATTACTTTCTCACTATGATGCACATGATTCCAATGTGGTCTTTTGTCAATAGCCAATGTTACCTATCTGCTGCACAGTTTCCCTTTTGTAGCCTTATACTCCCGATCCGCTGCTCCTAGCATACCTAGGTATGACATTTGAGCGTTGCTAGAGCTTTTACGACCGACAGCTTAGCCATGCTTAATAGTACCGTCTGATACATTCAGATGATGATTCGAATGTGCCAAAGAATCTAGAAGGTAGGAGGTGGAGGTATCATTGATGGAGATAAATAAATATGTTAAGGCTTGTATGGGAGGCCACGCTGGGTGTGGTTTTTGTAGTCCCATGCTTGCCACCACTAGAAACTGAGTTCTTGCCTTTAGAACCAAGACGAGTGTACATCCACACGGGGCCTGGACAACCCCTCGACTAATTAACTTGCCTAGTAGATTCCATGAGTCACATAGTTTGGGCTTTCCATTTGGCATACTCATTGATTTTTTTTCGAAAGAGGGGGTGATGGAGGTGCATCATAACAGCTAGGGAAGCATGGACTGGGTTGCTTGGGGTGGATGGAGCCCCTGGTAAACCAACATCACCTCACATCTTTAGGGACCGTCTTCGGGACTTGACCCGTTACGGCGGAACCATCCCTAGGGCGTGACTCATGGTCTCAGCGAAAGCAAGGTAAAGGTCGTGGTCAACCACCCTCTACCGGCCTTCCAAGGAAGAGGGCTAATAATATTTGGCATTAAGAGTCGGTTGGTACATGTGGGTAAAGTTCTACACCCCTGCAGGGTTAACTCTTTTCAAAAAGCCGTGTTCACGGTTATGAACGCTTGACGACCGGACTCAAGATCATAGATAATGTTAACCACTATAAAACTTGTTTATCCACGTGTGCTTAAGGATGCTCCCTCTGGGTCAAGGGGGTGATCCTAGATAGGAGGTTCTGATGAAGCTGGTGATTATCAAGATATGATGAACAAGATGAAGAAGTCGTTATCTTACCCCTTTTAAAATATTCTGAGTAGGCGAGCCTCTTGTCTCTCTTGTTTACAAATAAAGATCGCTTTCTGCAAAATAAAATCCAAAGAAAGCCTTTTTAGCCAGAGCATGAAGAATCTAGGTTATCTAAGTTTTGCGGAGTACATTCTCGTACTCAGCCTTGCGCCATTGTTGTTTTTTCTACAGATGATCTAGTTGCGACTGAAGTTGGCTTCTACGTTGATATCGACGAGTAGTTGGGGGTCCCAAGTAGCAGCCTGTGGACTATGGGATGGACGTCGCTCCTGTTTAAGGCCTCTTGGGCCCTTTGCTAAGTTGTTGTGTAGAACAACATAATTTGCTTTCGTTGTGTGATGTAATGTTGGGTCTATGACCTCTGGTTTGTAATAAATCTAATATCGTACTCTATTAAGAGTTTAAACTTATGCTGTTGAATCCCTAGGTTCTATAATGTTACCGAATCATACTATGATCTTCTGTGAGAGTTGAGCTTATCTTAGATGTGATCTGAGGTTAGTTTAACCCTAATCCCGGGGGGTGCTATAGGTTTTGGTATCAAAGCGGGACTGCCTGTAGGAAACCCTTTTATTGGTTGATGTTGAGTTTAGAAGTTGATAAAACTATTTGAAAGTTACAAACTTAATTGCAGAAACTGTGACTAGGATTATTTTTACTCCTTCCCTGTTGTGTTTATGATGTTGGAGTTTTTCTTACCCTATTTGGTTTGAAAAGGTTTTCATTTCTTATCTCATATCTTAAATTTTTTAGGATCGTGGTTTTGGGGTTGTTTTTCTAAAAGTACTTTGTACCTAGTTGCTATCCCCAGAGTTTCAAGATATCTTAGTTTTACTTGGTGTGTAACATCTTAGCATTCCATTGTCATGGTTTGTAAGTCAGTTGGTTAGTGTATACATTAGTATGCTTTGATACCACCATGTTTGATAAGATGATACGTTTATATCAAGTACTCTTTGTTCATCTTTCCTTCTTGTTCCTTTGAATCCCTTGTCTAACTCCTTTTGTTCTTCCTGGATGGGTGACACCTCTCGTGCCCGTACTCGTGATCATGCTCGTGGTGCTACAAATGAGGGTGAATCTTCCAACCTTCCTCCACCACCGTCCATGGTCCAACTCATGGCCATGTACGAAACAAACCGTGCTGACAACATGAGGCTCCTTGAAAAGATTGAGTGCAACACTGCTCAACGCCAGAACAATCAAGTTGGTATCAAGAACTTCACACGTCTTACTCCGCTAGTTTTCAGCTATTCCACCGAGCCAATTGATGCGGATTACTGGCTTCACACTATGGAGCACAAACTCCAGGTTGGTCATGTTGCTCAAGCTGATTGGGTGACTTTTGCTGCCTATCATCTGGAGGGAGCAGCTGGCTCCTGGTGGGAAAATTTCTTGGCAATGCAAGTGTAACACCCTCAGAATCGGCCCTATGCAAGTCTTAGCGATTCCCGCCAAACCCTCATAGAAACGATTCAAAGGTGCCCACCAGACACTTGCGTGCGGGTGGAAAACAAAGTAATATCATCACACAATAGTCCACGATGGAACCCACAAAACATATATATACAACAACGACTCCATGAGTCAAGAATATAGATATATAGTACAAAGATCCAAATCACCTTGATAAAGATACAACGTCCGAGTACGAACAAGATGCAAATCAGGCTAAGAGCCCTGAAGAATAACCAATGGCGTCCATAACCCTGCCCAGGCCAAGCCGGAAGGGTACCCTGGTAACGACGTCGATCTCAAAACCAACTTAAAAAAAAGGGGTGCCGACAAAGGGCAAAGGAAAAAGAGAGAGGTCAGTACTGAGGCTAGTACACGGCGAGACTAGAATTTGGCGGTCCTCGGCTACATAGGTATGGTGCATTGAAGCGCAGCGCAACATGCACTAAACAACCTATAGAGACTCAATACAACTGGCGGCTATCAGATAGGGATAAGAAAGACCTATTCGGATCCAACCAGAAACTATCACCAAGCATACTCATCCTGGTATTTCCCCCTCGAGACCAAACGAGGAAGTCAACCAAGGAACTCACATAGTTGGCAGTTTTATTCATTCCGTTATAGTTGCGGCAATTACTAGTCAGATATAGATAGCATGAGTCATCCTGATATTATAAACAGTGGGCAGTTTTAGTTAACCATTCTGTTGTAGTTGCAATACTTAATAGTCATATATATATATATACCATGAGACATTCAAAAACCCAACAGTTGCTGGCACTTTTATTTAGCCATTCCATTATAGTAGAGCTGATTACTAGTCATTATAAAGTCAAATTTGTAGCACTACTTTAGTTATAGTTGTCTATGATCGAGATACTGTGCTCCAAGTCGTCCATAACCGCGGACACGGCTTTCAGAAAGTTTTACCCTGCAGGGGGGCACAAATAGCAACACACGCATGATCAACCTCGGAAAAAACCAAATGAAAACCCAACAAGGCATCACGACAGAGCAATTGCAAGATTCATATAAATTTCAGGGGGCCACCCCACCAAGCTACCTGCGACAAAGTTGGCCGGCTCCGAAATGGAACAGAGGTTTACGTCAATGGCTGTAAATGACTGGGAACCCGAAAGTGTGACTGGGCTTGTCGATACCGTGAAAACACTCCGTTTACCTAAACAGTACAGGCGCTCCACGCGCAATCTTAAATAAAGCAGTAAGGCATGGCATAAGTACGTGATAGTAATAAATCCCCAAACTAGTTTGTGGCCCCAAGAAATAATATATGACTCAAGCTCTGGCTAGGGGGATTCATGGTCCCACATGCGGATAGTGCGAATATTCAAAGAACAGGTATCAAGTACTCGGGGTCCTACGGGACACAAGTGGACGGTTAAAAACCAAATAACATCTATTGCCCTCCTGTGCCTCTGCATTATTTACCTACTTCAATTTTAGTTATTAAACAATAATTAAAGCCATGATCATCTCCAACATAAAGCATATGGCAGCCTTCCAACACTGTGGTACTGGACGACACGCAACAGCACTTGAGCAAGCGACTACGACGCGCAAGTCCAACTATCTACCAAACAACAGGTAATAGGATGTGTCCAAGGCAATATAAGGCTGCAAGGGATATCACGGGTACGAAAACTAGAGCATCGCAACACAAATATCAATAGATCAACAGGAGGGAGTACATACTATAAAAGTAAGATAGGTAGAAAGGGGGAGATTGCTCGCCTGAAAACATTGCCGAAGGTTCATCTGAAGATCGGGTCGACTCTCGCATCAACTCATCGGCCTAATCCGTGAAGAAGCAAAGCACTAGAAGAAACACTGGATGCACTATTTAATACTACGCCAAAAGATCGGGCATGATGCATGTATGATGTATGGCATGGCAATGATGCGATGCAGTTAGACAATATTAAGCGGAATCGGGGTCCCGACAAATATTAAGTGGTTCAAGTTATTTAGATACCTGCAATTTAAATGTTGGCTTAACAAGGCAAACTATCGCACCGGTTCTCTACACAAATTTAAATGGAGCCAATATTAGACTAGATTCCCCCACATATGGCCTCCATGTTTAATTTAGGTGAATCGGCATAAGACCCCCAAACCACATGATGAGATACAAGCATGAATAATTGAATATGCGACAAGTTTTATTATATTATCAAAATAGGGTATCGAAAAGGGGTCACACATCGGGGCGAAGACCTTGGGGGCTCGGAGGAGTTCGGGCTCGGCGGGATCGGTCTTCTGGGTTCGACACAATAGGTCTTCAGATCCGGGAGTAGGGTCTCGGCAAGATCGGGGCTTGGAGACGAAGATCTTGGCATTCCATGATCTCGGTCGTTGGTTGCCGGTGAAGAACTTGGATCGACGTGTCGCGTTCACGCATCTCCGAGGTGTCACGATCTCGTCTTCGACTTGATCTTAGACACACACACGCCGGTAGGACTCATAGCGGGGCTCGACAACGATATACGACCTTGCCTTGCAGTGCCAAACTTGGCCACGAACAATTTCACCATGCCGGTTAAGGTGATTTGGATGGTCCTCATCCAACAGGAAGCATCAGGCTTCAACAGGTGCATGAGCCAGGAGACAGAGTGGTAGCGGTAGCATACACACGAGCTAACACGCAGGAACCCCAGAAGGTCAGAACGACGGGGAGTGTGGCTCGATGCGGCCAGAGGCACTGCGGATCCACAAGCAACAGAGCCACGGAGGGGGTAGCGGGGCAGAGGGAACGCTGAGGAGGCGCGTGTCTGACAGCAGCGGGGACTGGCGAGGGAGGCGCGACAGGGAGGCCACGGGATGTGCCTGCGGGGAGACGGCCGGCGACCGGTGGTCTTGGAAGGGCGGCGGCCTGACGTGGGGGCACGAGACGATGGAGGAGGAGCGAGGAGGCAGAGGAGCGGACACGGACGCGGCCTGGGTCGACAGCGAGGAGGCGTGACAAAGCTCGGGAGGAGGGTTGGGCCAGAGGAGGACGGCCTCAGGCGGCGGGCTCGTTGCCGACAACGATGGAGCGAGGATGGGGTCGACGGGCGGTGACGTCGTGGTGGAGCTTGGTCACGGGCTGGAGGGAGGCGCGACGCAGGGGAAAGCAAGGTGGAGGTCGTCCGAGAGGGAAGGTTCTCACAGGGGCGGCGCCGGGAAGCGGGGAGTAGCCCTGGCGGTGGTGGTTGGCGAGATCGGGGGGAGGCGCGTGCGGCACGAGAGTAGTGGGCCAAGGGGAGCAGGGCGAGTGCGGCAGGGAGGTGGGGCCAGGGTGCAGGCGGGTTGGCACGTGGGGGTCGAGTGTTGCGTGTGTGCTGCTGCTACGCATGCGTGTGTGCGTGCATTGTGTGTTTGCATGTGTGGAGGGTGGGGCGTGTGTGTTCTAGGGAGGTGACTGGCGGCGGGTGTGGGGAGTGGTGGAGGCAGCGGTTGGTCTAGGTATTAGGGTTAGGGTTTGTAGGTGGGTTGTAGGTAGCCTTTGACTGGGCCTTGGGCCTAGTCATCTAGCTGCCTCCCCACAAAACTATTTATTTATTTTTATTTTGAAAACACTTTCATAAATTGTTTTTAGACAAATAAAAGATTCGGTCGGACCGAGGGTTTGATTTGAAATTGAAGGAGGGCTAGTTTAGAAAACAACATAGTCTTTTGCAACATAGTTTTAAGCAAAAATAATATGCATGATGATGTCATGATGATGCACAGAGATAAATACATGCAATTTCTAGTAGTGGATTTACCCAGGGTGCTACAGCAAGAAGATCAACATGTTGTTACATGTCAAGAGTTCACTGAAGCCTTCCGAGCTTATCATATTCCGAAGGTTCTGATGGATCAAAAGAGGGAGGAGTTCCTGAAGCTGAAGCAGGGCACTAGTTCTGTGTATGAATACCGACGCAACTTCAATCGTCTTGCCTGCTATGCTACTGAGGTCTCCACTGATGCTAAGAAGCAAGGTCTGTTCCGCAAGGGAATGGATCCTGAGGTTCACCGTGATATCCACCTCATGGACTTTGGTAACTTCCAAGGTCTTGTCAACAAAGCTATGAAGGCCGAGAGTGGAAAGGTGGAGTATGAAGAAACACGTAAGCGTCCTCAGGAGGGGTACAACAAGGCTAGTTCTAGCAATAAGAAGCGCCGTGTCTTTGTGCCTTATAGTGTTGTGCCACGTGCACCTTACACCTCAAGGTCTTCTGGATATGATCCCCATCCGAATGCTACTCCAAACAATGCTGGTGGATCAAATTATCTTGCTGTTGGTGCTGGATCAGGTACTATTTGTTTCCATTGTCGCTAGCCTGCTCACTATGCAAGAGAGTGTCCTCAAACGAGTGCATCTAAGAAGGCACAACCACCAAAGAAGAATGACAAGTATTAAGGTGCTGGAAGAGGCCGCTTGAATCATATCTCTGCTGAGGAGGCTCAGGATCCAAGCATCATCATGGGTACGCTTCGTATCAATCAAATTCCAGCTAAAGTTTTGTTTGATTCTGGAGCATCGCATTCATTCCTATCACAAGCTTTTGCTCAAATGCATGGGATAAGTTTTGAGGGATTGTCTGTTCCTCTGCTAGTTCAGTCTCCTGGTTCTAGGAGGTGTTCCACCATGGTTAGTGATGGGAATCTAATCGAAGTTGCATTTCAACTTTTCCCCACTTCTTTGATCGCCCTCAAGTTAACAGACATTGACATCATTTTGGGCATGGATTGGTTGACCCGCTACCAAGATCTCCTCGATTGTACAACCAAGTCTATGAATCTGACTAGTCCTGCTGGCATAACAGTCAAGTATTGGACCGTAGGGTCACTATCTCCTTCAGTTGTTTCTATTCATGAAGAAGAGTTGTATGCTCTTGAAGTTCTACCTCCACTGGAGATTCAAGATGTTTCTATGGTCTGTGAATTTCTAGATGTCTTTCCTGAGGATTTGCCTGGCATGCCACCTGATCGAAGTGTGGAGTTTGTCATAGAGTTAGCTCCTGGAACTGCTCCTGTTTCTAAAATACCCTATCGTATGCCTCCTCACTAGCTTGTGGAGTTGAAGAAGCAATTAGAGGAGTTAGAAGGAAAATGATACTCTGCCCAGCACATCTTCTTGGGGATGTCTTACCATCTTTGTTAAGAAGCGGGATACCAATATACCGCGTCTGGTTATGGATTATCACCCACTCAATGCTGTTACTATCAAGAACAAGTATCCTCTCCCTAGGATCAACGATCTATTTGATCAGTTCAGTGGTGCCACTGTCTTTTCCAAAATGGATTTGAGGTCAGGGTATCACCAGATAAAGATCCATAAGGAAGATATTCCAAAGACCGCTTTCACCACTCGTTATGGTCTTTACGAGTACACCGTCATGTCCTTTGGTATTACCAATGCTCTAGCCACTTTTATGCGGCTTATGAACTCTTTCTTCATGGAGTATCTTGACAAGTTCATCATGGTCTACATCGATGATATTCTGGTCTATTCCAAAACTGAAGAAGAGCATGCTGAACATCTTTTTTTGGTGTTGACAAAACTTTGAGAACATCGTCTCTATGCCAAGTTTTCCAAATGTGAGTGTTGGTTACAAGAGCTCATATTCCTTAGTGATGTTGTTTCTACCAAAGGGGTTGCTGTTATCCCAGATAAAGTCCAAACTATCATCGACTGGGAGTCTCCCAAATCCGTTAAGGATGTCCGAAGTTTTCTCTTGATGGCTGGTTATTACCGTCGATTCATCGAGAATTTTTCCAGGATTGCAAAGCTGATGACTGATCTTCTTAAGAAGGATAAGAAGTTAGAATGGTCTGATAAGGTTGAAGAAAGCTTCCAGATGTTGAAAACCAAGTTAACAACTGCCCCGGTGTTGGTTCTCCCAGACACTAGCAAAGACTTTGTTGTCTTCTGCGATGCTTCTCACCAAGGTCTCGGATGTGTGCTAATGTAAGATGGGCATGTGGTGGATTATGCCTCCCGTCATCTAAAACCACATGAGAACAATTACCCAACTCGTGATCTTGATCTTGCAGTTGTTGTTCATGCTCTTAAGAAATGGCGACATTACCTTCTCGGTAGTCGTTGCGAGTTATACTCGGATCATCAGAGTCTGAAGTATCTTTTCACACAACCTGATCTGAATCTCAGGCAAAGAATATGGTTGGAACTCATCAAGGACTATGATTTGGGTCTCAAGTATCAACCTGGCAAAGCCAATGTTGTTGCTGATGCTCTAAGTCGTAAGTCTTATTGAAACAATCTGATGATCAAACAATCTCAACCTTCTCTTCATGAGGAATTTGCTCGATTGAATCTTGAAGTAGTTCCTCGTGGATTCCTTTCTATCCCGAAAGTGAAATCTTCTATAGAGGATGAAATTAAGCTTGCCCAGAAATATGATTCTGAAATTGCTGAGATCAAAGGGAACATTGCTAGCGGAGTTGCTAAGTGTTTCTCTGTTGATAATCAAGGTGCTGTCTACTTTGGTAACCGTCTGGTAGTGCCGAAGAGAACAAAGTTGAGGGATTTAATTCTCCGAGAGGCCCATGAATCACCTCTCTCTATCCACCCTGGAGGTACCAAGATGTATCGGGATCTTCGTCAAATATTTTGGTGGTCTGGTATGAAGAAGGATTGTCATAGGATTGTCGACAAGTACGCCATAGGGGGTCCTAGTGGCATTGGAAGGATGGGGTGTGAGACTTCGGATGTTCCAGGAGCGGTGAGCACAAGTTTACCAAGGTTCAGATCCGACTACGGTGATCGGATCCTACTCCTGCTAGCAACCCAGTAATATATCGGCGTAAGTTGGATGTTACAATGGACTACAAGAGAGGTTCGCCTATGCGAGTTGATTGTGGTGTTCTATCAAGTTGTTGCCCTAAAGGCTCCCATAGGGCCGGTTTATATAGTCACCGGGGCCTAGGGTTACAGGGAGAGACCTATGCGGCTATGTTACAGAGTCGGCAACTATGTACAGCTTGGACTACAAGTAATACTACATGCCTAAGTCGGTAACTCTTCTGGGCCTTGTCATAGCCGGAACTGGCTCCTCCTCTTTCTCTGACTGGGCTGCCCGTGAAGCAAAGATCTAACCCGTTGGTGGGCCACCCTGGTCAGCGAGTCCTGTGGGTATACCTGGAAAGTATATCCCCAATAGTAGCCCCCAGAAGTGATGCATCCCGTCCTACGAACGCTACTACATCTACTCCCACGAGCTCCCCAAGTGGACCCATGACTCGCGCCCGAGCCAAACTCCTACAAGCTAAGGTGAACTCGCTCCTCTCCTTGTGTGACTTCGATACACCCTTGGATGGCCTGCTACTTCATACGCATACCTTGTGCACCATCAGGTACGAAGAGAAGGACCGAGTGAACGGAGGCACACCAGCGAAAGAAGCCAAAAACTCTCTGTCACCAGCGGTACTACCGGACATGGAACCGGTACTACCACCCAGCGGCACTACCGCCCCTGCTACCGCTCCCCGCTGAAGACGCCAACAGAAGCCCCAAAACTCTCTGTCTCCAGTGGTACTACCGGGTCTGGAACCGGTACTACCGCTCCGCGGCACTACCGCCCCCTGCTACCGCTCCCCGCTGAAGACGCCGACGGAAGTCCCAGGATGGCAAGAGGTACTACCGGACCCGGAAGTGGAACTACCGGTTGACCGGTACTACCGGACGTGCTAGACCGGTACTGCCGGACGTGCGTGAACCTGATCGTGTTAAGTCGGCCCAGCGCCCTGTAACCCTCACTATATTTCGCTATTTGTTCCCAAAATACCCCTGTTTATGTGGTTGGCCTATAAATAGCCCCCACCCTCTATTGTAAACCCTAGACTTGGATAATAATAGATTAAGGACACCCTTTGAGGATCTTACATCTATTGGTCTCATGCTCCTACCAAGGAGCACCCTATTATCCACCCCCCTCTTGGATCTTGCCTAGTGTGTTCAAGTTGTACAAGGCCTTGGGTTCTTGGTTTCTCGCCCCCAAGTCGTCAAGATCTCACCAAGCACCTCCTCCCCCGTTGTTGGTCATGGAGAGAGAGCTTCGCCCAACACCGATCCTAGAGATTATGTTGGACCGGTTGCCACCGGCGTGAGTTATCGGCGTGTATCGTGATTTGTGTGCGTGTGTTCGTGGTTTTCATCCCTTCTTCCCCCGTCCACCACTTTCCCCTCGTTTCCCGTGGAGATTCGTGAAAGATCGGGCCACCCCAAGGGGTTTCCCCATAACATATTGGTATCAAGAGCAAGGTTGATCACGAATTTTCCCCCCAATTTTTCCTTTTTCCCCCTTAAAATCGAAAATCCCACCAAAAAGAGCCCCAATTTGCCTTCGGATCGATCTTTGGATTTGGTGAGTTTTTCGTGGTTTTGGTCCATAGATCTGTTGCTTTTGGAGTCGATCTATAGCCCCTGTTATTCCTAGCACAGCCTTTCGGTCAGATTCCCACGAATTTGAGGTTTGTGTCAAGTGGATCTCGTTCTTGTTCTGCGACCAGCGGTACTACCGGTCGCGCAGGCGGTACTACCGCCGTCCGGTACTACCGGTCGTACCTGGCGGTACTACCGCGCGACACAGAAAGATTTTCTTCTTCGCCTCAACTTCGTTTGCTGACTTTCCCTCTTTAACTTGTTCGTGTTTCGCATGTTTGTCGCCATTTTAACACAAGCTTCCGCATCAACTTCACCACGCGCTCAACGACACCGCGACACTTGAACATCATCCCAACCAACGGTTGCAAGTCGTCAACAATACCAAAGGTATAACTTGCGCCACTTTGACAGCCCCATATCTTCCTTTGTGTGTATCTATCCTATGAGAGCAACTCATTTTGTGTTTGTCTAAGCATTGTGCACTTGCCTTTGGAAAGTGAGAGTGTGAGGCCAATTACAAAAGTTAACATAGTAGCATAGAAAGGGAGAGAAAGGAAAAGAATCAAAAAAAAGAGAAGAAAAAAAAATAGAAAGATACATAGTCTCCCAATACAAAGAGAATACCAAGCTTGTAAGCCAAAGAGAGAGAAAAGAGCGCACCAAGGCAAGTGCACAAATCTATTGCTTATTCTCTTTTGGCAAACGAGTTGTGGTCTCTCCTTGAGTTGGCACGACAACCGAGCGTAGTCTTCGTTAGGACCTTTTGTGCTCATTTTCATAGTCGTGCTAACCACGTTTTTCTCCACGTGTGCGTTTTTCCGTGTTTTTGTAGATCGTATCCTTTTGCTTTTGATCTTTGGTTCTTTACCACTTAGAACAATAACCTTTTGCTTGGATCGTTTCGTTTGGTTTTCCACAATCCTAACCTTCCACCAAAAGCTTTTGAGAGGTAGCACATTTGTGTGTGAGTTTCTTTGCCATTTCACTTTGCACGCTGTTCGCTCATTTGTGTGGCAATTGGTTTGATATAATCTCCAAGGTGAGGTAAAAGGCTAACTCTACGCACCCTTATTCTCCATATACAACCCTTGTCGGCTTTGCATAATGGACAGGAATGGAGAGCCGTCCCAACCACCACCACCTCCGGAGGACGACACACAATACATGACAAGATGGGACCATTGGAAGGTCCGAGGAGAATTCAACTACCGTTGTGAAGCTCTTGAGCGGCGCCAAGATGAACAATTTAGCGAAGCCCGCGTGGAGTTCAAGAACATCGACAACCGCTTCGAAGAAGTCCGAGGCCAAATGCATGCCATGCAACACAACCTCGGTCATCAAAATGAAGCTCTTGGTCACGCCCTCGCCTCAACGAATGAGAAGCTTCAACGCCTCATTGATGGGCTAGCAAGGCCACACTCGCGCGACTCAAGCTCATCTCGGCACTCCTCAAGTGAATCAAGTGCACCTCTCCGTCACGCTTCAAGGCACCGGGATGGACCCATTCTTCAATCCATGAGCTATTCTCAAGCGGTACCATCTCCGCGACATGCTGCAACGTCAAGCTATGATGGTGACCTCTCCGCAAGACCTCCACAGCGTGAAGCGAACCGGCCACAACCAAGGGCACTTGTGATTCAACAAGAGCAACCTCACATGGACCACCAAGCCCATCGCCGTCGACATGTCCTTTCAACAACAAGTGAAGCATCCGAAGAGGACGAACAAGATCACCGTCGACGTGAAGCACTCGAAGATCCACCAAAGCGTCATCATCGACATGATCGTCAACGTCGACAACATGATAGTCATGACGAGACTCCTCCACATCAAGAAGAAGAAGAGCAGCCCATTGCGCATGCGTCTCGACGTCCTCCTCGCCACAGGGCGCAAGACAATGCTCCTCGGCATCACCCATGACAAGAACAAGAGCAAGCTCCCCAAGCTCGTCGTGAGGATCAACACCCTCCTCCTCGTCCTCAACCGCGCCAACAACACGAGCAAGCTCCCCAAGCTCGTCGTCAAAACCAAGTTCCACCACCAAACGCGGCACCTCAACAACCGCAAGAGAAACGCAACCATCACCAAGCACGACATGAGAGCTCGGATGATGATGATGACCGCCAAAATCATGGCAACCGCCGCAACCGGAACCGCAATGGAGAAGAAACTTTCGGCAAGCTCAAATTCACCATGCCTAAGTTCACCGGTTCCAACGAACCCGAAGAATATCTCTCGTGGGAACTCAAGGTCGACAAGATCTTCCACATGCACAACTATAGCAATGAGAAGATGATGGCCATGGCATCCCTCGAGTTTGATGAGTATTCCAACCTTTGGTGGGAACAAGTCCAACACGCTCGCGAAGCAAAATAAGAGCCTCCAATCTCAACTTGGCAAGATATAAAGGCCCATATGAGATCCCGCTCTGTTCCTTCGCAATACACGCGTGACCTCTTCAACAAGCTTAAAACGCTTAGTCAAGGGACAAAGACCGTGGAAGAGTACTTCAAGCAAATGGAGCTCAACATGATCCGTGCCAACATTGAAGAGCGAGATGAACAAACAATGGGACGCTTCCTCAATGGCTTGAACCATCCCATCAAGCGCATCACCGAGTTCCAAAAGTACAACAACATGGTTGAGCTTGTGCACATCGCATCAAAGGCCGAGCGTCAAGTGCAAGAGGACATCAAGTAGAACAAGCCAAAGACGTACTTCACCTACAAGCAAGCACCAACCACTACTCCAACAACACCAAGTGGAAGCTCCTCAAGTACCACCAAGCTTCCCTTCAAGCCAACACTTCCTCAAGGAAAACAACCCCCAAGTGGCAAATACACAAGAGATGATCAACCATTCAATGGTGAATGCTACAAGTGTGGAGGCAAAGGACACAAATCGGCCGCATGTGGAAACAAGAAAGTTTTGTTCATCCATGACAACAGCGATGAAGAATACTTGAGTGAAGAAGAGTTTGATGCAAGGGTCAAGGAAGCCATGGCAAGGCAACATTTGGAAGAGGACCAAGAACTTCTTGTGTGTGAGCATGACGCAAGTCCATCGCTGGTGGTCACAAGGGTCTTAACTACCCAAGCCAATGAGAATGAAGACCAACGCTCGAACATCTTCCAAACTCGTGCCGGCATCAATGGGAAGTCCATCAAAGTTGTCATCGATGGAGGGAGTTGCCACAATCTTGCAAGCACGAAATTGTGTGAGAAAGTCAACCTCACCCTCCATCCGCATAAACACCCCTACCATATCCAATGGCTAAGTGACCAAGGATCCGTCAAGATCAAGCACACCGTCTCGGTAACGTTCTCAATTGGGCCCTACAAGGACTCGGTGGAATGTGACGTGGTCCCAATGACGGTTTGCCATATGTTGCTCGGAAGGCCGTGGCAATATGACAAGCGTGCTTTGCATGATGGTCACTCTAACACTTATACCTTCAAATGGCTTGATAAAACTTGTGTGTTGCAACCAATGACTCCTAGCCAAATAATTGCGGACAATGCAAAGGCTTTAGCGAGGGCGCAATACACAAAAACACCTGGTGAGAAGAGTGGTGAGCGAGAGAACCACACCATAGTGAGTGAGTGCCACAAGCCAAACTCGAGTGGAAAAACTAAGAGTGTTCTTCTTGCCACCAAAAGTGAGATGAGAGAAGTGCGGAACAACCCATCCATCTTGCACTATTTCCTTGTTTGCAAGGGACTAGCGCAAGTAACTAATGACTTGACAAATGTTCCTCCTTCTTTGATGGCTATTTTGCAGGAATTACACGATGTATTTCCCGAAGAGCTTCCTCATGGCCTACCTCCTCTTCGTGGAATCGAGCACCGCATCGACCTCATACCCGGCGCCCCACTCCCAAATCGCGCCGCGTATCGCACGAACCCGGAAGATACAAAGGAGATAGAACGTCAAATCAACCAACTCGTCTCCAAAGGTTTGATCCAAGTAAGCACTAGCCCAAGCGCGGTCCCCGTGATTCTAGTTCCAAAAACGGATGATACGTTGCGGTTATGCATGGACTGTCGTCCAATCAATGCTATCACCGTGCGTTATCGACATCCTATACCGCGTCTTGATGACATGCTTGATGAGTTATGTGGAGCCACTATATTTTCGAAAATTGATCTTCGTAGTGGTTACCATCAAATTCGCATGGCCGAAGGTGATGAGTGGAAAACCGCCTTCAAGACCAAGCTTGGTCTCTATGAATGGTTGGTTATGCCTTTTGGCTTATCAAATGCCCCATCTACCTTCATGCGCCTCATGAACCATATTTTGAGATCTCTCATTGGGAAGAGTGTAGTTGTTTACTTTGATGACATCCTTGTCTATAGCAAGTCACTAGAGGAGCATGTTACTCATGTTAAGGAGGTCCTTCAAATCCTTCGTCATGAAAAGCTTTATGCTAATCTCCCAAAGTGCACTTTTGCAAAAGACAAGCTGATTTTCCTTGGTTTTGTTGTGTCTTCTAATGGCATTGAAGTTGATGTCTCAAAAGTTAAGGACATACGAGATTGGCCCATCCCTACCAATGTTAGTGAACTTCGTAGTTTTCATGGGTTGGCTGGCTTTTACCGTCGTTTTGTGAAAGACTTTTCTACCATTGCTTGCCCCCTCAACGAATTGACCAAGAAAAATGTCACATTCGTTTGGGGAAATGGACAACAAAAGGCTTTTGATGAGCTCAAAACGAGGCTCACCGAAGCACCACTTCTTGCATTAGCGGATTTCACAAAAACCTTTGAGATTGAATGTGACGCTAGTGGTATTGGCATTGGTGGCGTCCTTATGCAAAATGGGCGTCCTATTCCATACCATAGTGAGAAACTTGATGGCGCACGCCTTAACTATCCCATTTATGACAAAGAACTTTCTGCCTTGGTTCGAGTCCTTCAAGTGTGGCAACACTATCTTTGTCCCAAAGAATTTATCATCCATTCCGACCATGAGTCGTTGAAGTATCTTAAGGGCCAAGCCAATTTGAGTAAAAGGCACGCCAAATGGGTTGAGTTCATGGAGTCTTTTCCTTACATTGTCAAATACAAGAAGGGCAAAGATAATGTGGTAGCGGACGCCTTGTCTCGCAAAAACACAAACCTTCTTACGCGGCTCAAAGTAAATGTCTTGGGTCTTGATGACATCAAATCTTTGTACGCGTCTGACCCTTTCTTTGGACCAATTTTTGCAAGATGTTCAATAGACAAAGGGATTGATGATTTCTATTTGCGTAAGGGTTTTCTTTTCAAACAAAACAAGATTTGCATTCCGAAGTCATCTCTCCAAATTTTGCTTCTTCAAGAGTCCCATGGTGAAGGCCTTATGGGTCTCTTTGGCCGTGACAAGACATATGACATGCTCTCCACTCACTAATTTTGGCCAAAGATGAAGCGCGACGTGGAGCGCCACGTCCAATGATGCACTACATGTATCCAAGCTAAGTCTAAGTCTAATCCCTTTGGTCTTTATATGCCATTGCCTATTCCTCATGCACCTTGGTCGGACATTAGCATGGACTTTGTGTTAGGCTTTCCTAGATCTAAACATGGACATGATTCTATATTTGTAGTAGTGGATCGCTTTTCAAAAATGGCACATTTCATTCCGTGCCATAAGACCGATGATGCTTCACATGTAGCAAATTTGTTTTTCAGGGAAATAATTCGGCTACACGGTGTACCAAGAACAATCGTCTCCGACCGCGACGTCAAATTCATGAGCTACTTCTAGAAGACTCTCATGGCCTAGCTCGGCATCAAGCTCCTCTTCTCGTCCGCCTCGCATCCTCAAACCGATGGACAAATCGAGGTCGTCAATCGAAGCCTTGGCACACTCCTCCGGGTGTTGATAAAGAAGAACCTTAAAGACTGGGAGGAATGTATTCCACACGCCGAGTTCGCCTACAACCGCGCCAAGCACTCCACCACCATGAGGAGCGCGTTCATTATCGTCTATGGCTTCGAGCCTCTCACCGCGCTCGATATCCTTCCACTACCACTTCATGAACGTTCCAATATGGACGTTGTCAAGCGTGCCCAAACAATGAAGAAACTCCATGAAGACACAAGAGCTACGATCGAGCAACAAGTCCTTCACCAAGCATCAAGGCTAACAAGAACAAGAAAGAGATGATCTTTGAAGAGGGCGACCTTGTGTGGATACACTTAAGTAAAGACCGCTTCCCCAAGGAACACGACTCCAAACTCAAGCCAAGAGGTAATGGACCATTCAAAGTGCTAAAGAGGATAAACAACAACGCCTATATCATCGATATCCCAACATCAAAGTATCTTGTGAGCTCGACATTCAATGTCAAGGACCTCTCACCCTACCATGGAGAAGATGAAGTTGAGAAGGTTGAAGAGTCGAGGACGACTCTTTCCCAAGGGGGGGGGGAGCTGATGCAGCCCGTCCTACGAACGCTACTACATCTACTCCCACGAGCTCCCCAAGTGGACCCATGACTCGCGCCCGAGCCAAACTCCTACAAGCTAAGGTGAACTCGCTCCTCTCCTTGTGTGACTTTGATACACCCTTGGATGGCCTGCTACTTCATACGCATACCTTGTGCATCATCAGGTACGAAGAAAAGGACCCAGTGAACGGAGGCACACACGCGAAAGAAGCCAAAAACTCTCTGTCGCCAGCGGTACTACCGGACATGGAACCAGTACTACCGCCCAGTGGCACTACCGCCCCCTGCTACCGCTCCCCGTTGAAGACGCCAACAGAAGCCCCAAAACTCTCTGTCTCCAGCGGTACTACCGGGTCTGTAACCGGTACTACCGCTCCGCGGCACTACCGCCCCCTGCTACCGCTCCCCGCTGAAGACGCGACGGAAGTCCCAGGATGGCAAGAGGTACTACCGGACCCGGAAGCGGTACTACCGGTTGACCGGTACTACAGGACATGCTAGACCGGTACTACCGGTCGTGCGTGAACCTGATCGTGTTAAGTCGGCCCAGCGCCCTGTAACCCTCACTATATTTTGCTATTTGTTCCCAAAATACCCCTGTTTATGTGGTTGGCCTATAAATAGCCCCCACCCTCTATTGTAAACCCTAGACTTGGATAATAATAGATTAAGGACACCCTTTGAGGATCTTACATCTATTGGTCTCATGCTCCTACCAAGGAGCACCCTATTATCCACCCCCTCTTGGATCTTGCCTAGTGCGTTCAAGTTGTACAAGGCCTTGGGTTCTCGGTTTATCGCCCCCAAGTCGTCAAGATCTCACCAAGCACCTCGTCCCCCGTTGTTGGTCGTGGAGAGAGAGCTTCGCCCAACACCGATCCTAGAGATTATGTTGGACCAGTTGCCACCGGCGTGAGTTATCGGCGTGTATCGTGATTTGTGTGCGTGTGTTCGTGGTTTTCATCCCTTGTTCCCCCATCCACCGCTTTCCCCTCGTTTCCCGTGGATATTCGTGAAAGATCGGGCCACCCCAAGGGGTTTCCCCATAACAGGAAGTCTCCATGATCTGAAGTCGGATAAATCGTCTAGCTTGATGGTTTGTTCATCTTGAGAATCTTGAAGGGTTCCCGAAAACTTCTTTCAATGATGTAGGATTCCGAGTAAATCGAGTCGGATATATTTTGCTCTGACCTTGATCTTTTCCTTGCTTGATTTGAAACATAAGTCGGATTTTTCAGCGGCGTGCTGACGGACAACTTTATAGGTCAGGTCCTGTCACTGATAAGATTTCCATCAGCACGACCGTTGGTGGGTGCGTTCCTTACGGAACAAAACGCCATTTCAATGCCTGCGTGAAAATCGAGGGGGCGGAAGAGTCGCGAGGAAGATAACTTCCCCTCTCCTATACGCGTGGCGATAATCGCGCGTCTCACCGCATGAATCTTGATGTAGAGACAAATAAAGATGAGAGAAAATCCTTCTTCTCAGATTCACCTCTCCGTCGATTAATTCATTGCTTCCTCGTACTCCTCGAGCTCTGCGCACCAGTTCCCATCTGCACACCGTTGAGAAAAAATCTCTCCTTCCCCCCACCAGCCCTTCTTCCTCCAAGATCTATGGCATCTGCCTCAACCTCTAGAGCGGCAGCGGCGGGTTCGTCGGTGGAGGAAGAGAATAAGATGCGGGGTGTTTGGATCCCCAGCGCCATAGATACTGTGGAGCTCCACGTCATGGAGGATGATGGGTTCATCGTCGCCGGCGCATGGTGGAGTGCCTCAGGACACGCCATCCCCGCGCCGCTCGATGGCGAGAAGGTGCTGTTCGGCACTCACGTCGACCGTGGCCTCAGCTTGCCACCGTCGGACTTCTTCATCGAGTTCCTCAACCATTACGGTGTGCAACTCCATAATCTTCCTCCCAACTCTCTGCTCGAGCTTAGTGCTCATGCATCTCTGTGCGAGGGGTTTCTTGGCATTAGGCCAAGTCTCACCTTTTCCGGTACTACTATGGTACTCGGAAGAATTCCATCAGTGCCGGTGTGCCTTATGTCACCGACACTCTTAGCTTAGTCCTTAGGAGGAATCAAATCTATCCTACGATTAACGCTAGCGAGTCCGTCAAAAGCTGGGCCGGAACTTTCTTGTATCATAAGGATATTCCGGTTCCGGGAAAGGCGGAAGGTCTTCCGGCATTCATCAACGGCGCCGCTCCCCACCAAGATTCATGGGACGCGGAGGCGCCGGAGCTGTCAGATATTTTGATCCTTGCCAAAAGGCGGATCAAGTATTTGATGAAGCATGAGGGACTCCATGGATCCGACTTGATCCACTGCTGGCTGGAGCGCCGGATTGAGCCTCTCCAGCATCACGAAGATCGCCTAATGCACCAGATCACGAGCGACAAGAAGGACAAGATGAGGGTCAGTTCAAGACGGCTTGCGCCTAAGGATTACAAGACCCTCATGCAATACTTGATCAAGGAAAGAGTGGAACGGAAAGTTCCAGAAGTTTCCCTGAAGATGTATATGGACAACCGTCCTCTTACTCTGGTAAAATTTTTGACTCTGCTTTTTGCGTTTCGTCGTTCTTTCCGGTTCTTTCTCCGACTCTATTTTCATCGATGCTTTTCGACTTTTGTTAGCTCGAGAAACTCTCCGAGTCCGAGCTAGCTCCACTAGAGGGCTATGCTTCAAACGACCCGGAGGCGATGGAGGATGATGAGGTGCAAGAATTTGCCGCCCCTGCCTCCAAGAAGCGCAAGGCAAAGGAAGTTGTTGCTGCTGGTAGCTAAGTGCTGCCAGTAGTTAAAAAGTAAGCACCTCATCTTTCATTTTTTAGTACTCCTGTACCTTTGTTATCTTTCCAGAGCACACCTAAATTTTAGGATTTCCGTGTTCTAGAGCTAAATCAGTGTTGAAGAGCAAGATAAAGCCAGACAGCAAGCCGGGTAAGCAGATGCGTCAGCAGAAGCTTGTTATCTCCCCTGGTGTGCCGCCGTCGACCCCATCCACTACTCCGTCAACACAGGGAGCTTCTGCTTCCCCTAATGCTGGCAAGATCTCTAAATCCCTGGTCACCATTGATGACCAGGCAACTAACAAGGGTGAACCCGTAAAGGGTAATGATCCCATGGTAATGACCACAGGAAAGGTGGATAAGGTGGTTGACTCTGCTGTTCCTGGCCTCAAGAGGAAGGAGAAAGAAGAGATTCTCAGACTGGCTCAGTCCAGTCTTGAGAAGCAAGTCTTGACCCCAGAAGCAGCGAGCCAAGAAGAGGAGGACGTCAAGCTGGTTAGCCTCCTGGACCAAATTTTGGTCCGGGATGCTAAAGTCACATCCGGCGAGCTTCCAGCGATGGATGTTCCTTCCCTCACCCTTACCGAGAAGGTGTTTCACATCACCAAGCTCGGATTTGAAAAGTTGCACCTGAAACACATTGTAAGTTTCCGATTCTTATTTGCATTTATTATCATATCCTCTAGCCCCCAAGCATAAAGTCGGATAAACATTGCTGGATCCGGGTTGATGCTTTTAGGTTGCAAAAGAACGATGTAGTGTATCCCCCAAGGCTCGTGCTATAATTTTACTTTGTTCAATTTGCAGCCCGAGTCTTAGTAGCCGTCTGACGGTATTCCGTCTCTAAACTTACATTAAATTGCATCTTCCAACCAGGAATTGCTCAAGAATATTTCCAATAAGCGCAAAGAAATCAAAGCTTTGTGCTTTGAAAATTCAAAGTTGAAAGTTGAAAAAGATGAAGCAAAAGGTAAACATTTCTGGCTTCCTCTTTGTCAGTTAAATGTTTTGTCATAGTCGAATTTGCTTTATCCGACTGATATTTCTGCCTTTGTAGAATTGTTATGTCAATCCAGCAAGATGGTGGAGCATGCCGTAAACTTCAAGGTCTTGCAGGCAGAGAATGCTGAACTCTGGGAAAAGCTTGAGACGCTAACTATGGAATCGGAGAAATCCGTAGCCGCTGTCTTGGAGTCAAGCAACCACGAGACCGTGAGGCTCGAGAAGCTCCTAGCCCTCCGAGACAAGGAACTTGCTGATCTCAATAAGGACTTTTATATCCAGAGGGATCTTTCCTAGGCCTCAGCTAGTGAACTATACAGCCTCCGCATGGAACATGATGAATGGAATCACTCCGTGCTTGGTAAGATTTCCGAATCTTTTTTCTTTGTGTTGTTTATTTTTTTACTTTCATTTTAGCCGATTCTTGACTTTTTGGTTCTTTCCCAGCCTCCCTGAATCTTTCTGACTCTTCCACTTCTGAACCTCGCCTCGAGCGCATTAAGCTCGTCGGAGATGTCTTTTTCGACTTCCGCCAAACTCTAGAAGAGGCTGGCGAAGACGTCAAGCTTTCCGACTTGCACACAATATCAGTGCATGAGGTGAGGGACAAAGTTAAGGAGATTTCGAAGTTGATCGAGGACTGGAAGATCTCCTACGCTTGGACTGCTATGCAAACAACTCTAACCATGGTGATGAGCCACCATAGCGAGATGGAAATCTGGCACGTCACCAAGGGCATTGCCGAGGAGGATGATGAGGGTAACCCGCAAGATATCAAGGCCATCCAAGAATCTTGTGCAGGTTATGCTTGTCGGGTGGCGGAGATGACCAATTACATGACGCCATTCTTTGAATTCGTCGCCACGCCTCCTTCGCCTCAAGAGCCGGAAATCAGTAACGCTTCCGAGCCTGAGATCGAGGGCGACACTGCTGTTGATTCCAGTGCTCCACCTGCTTCATCACCACCGCCTGCAGCATAAACAATTTCTATGCATTATCTTAAACTTATGGCAATGTAATGGTGGCTACAATATTTATTTTGTGCTAGTCTGTAAAAACTGATGCTTTGACTATCTTAGCACTTTTGTTTGTATATTTTTATGCTTTGTGCTTGAAATTTTCTAAAGCACTCCTTTATATATATATGCCTATACTTATTGGTTTATCTCGCTCTCTGCCTCGTCCCTTTCATGGGTCGGCCAACCTTTAGCATGGAAACTTTGCCGAGCAATAGAGCACAATTGCTAAACCATTTTAAACTCGGAAACAAAGCCGGCTTCCAGTAACAACAACTCATTACTCGGAAAATGCCCGCGTCTAAGCAATCAGATAAAGAATCAAAGTATAGACAATAATTTAAACTTTGTACCCTAAGGTAACGTTTTTGGATTTGTTCAAAGATCGTAACCAGAACGAACATGAGCATAAAGTATTTCCAAGAATTCTAGGATTTTTGAAAAAATTACATGCTCTTTTGGAAATAAGATGGCAAAAATGTCTCAAAAATAACAATATGAGGAAACCAATACTTTATTTCACTTTGAACATGTACATATATGATTACAAGGAAATATAACTAAGAATAGAAGGGACGTAGCTGTGCATTATTCCATGGACGGTCTATTTCATCCGGGTCTGTGCTGCCACCATCTCTCTTCCTTTTCTGAGTATCAGGTCTTTCCTTGACTGGTCTCATGTCGGTTAAATAATATGACCCGTTATGCAGACCTCTGCAAACCATAAAAGGTCCTTCCCAAATTGGGGAAAGTTTGTGCTTTCTCTTTTGCACAAGTCGGAGAACCAAATCGCCTTTTCTGAAAGAACGGTTTTGCACTCTCTGACTATGATACTTGCGTACCTTTTGCTGATAGGCTGTAGATCTCTGCTCAGCAACAACGTGTACTTCTTTGATTATATCGAGATCATATTGCCGAGAAACTTCTGCATCTTCTTCGATATACACTTTGACTCGTGGACCTGATGAATCAGATCACTTGGAAGGACTGCTTCTGCACCATAGACCAAGAAGAAAGGAGTATAGCCGGTTGACATGTTAGGAGTTGTACGTAAGCTCCAAATCACAGATGGTAATTCTTCCGCCCAAGCCCCCACGGCCCGACGAAGCGGTGCCTCGAGGCGAGGTTGGATTCCTTGTAGAATAAGACCATTAGATCTTTCGACTTGTCCACTGGCTTGTGGATGTGCGACTGATGCAATACCAAGTCGGATCCCTTGTTCTTCGCAGAATTCGGCAAGTTCACCCATGGAAAAGTTGCTCCCGTTATTAATAATTATACTGTGCAGATATCCGAATCTGATGATTACGTCCTCGACGAATCTTCTGGTTGTGGCTCCATGGCAACTTGTTACGGGTTTAGCCTCAATCCATTTTGTAAATTTATCCACCATCGTGAGTAAATCCACATTTTTCCGTATGAAACGGCCCTACCATATCAAGCCCCCAGACCGCGAACGGCCATGTAATTGGGATTGTTCGCAGCTATTCAGCCGGAACATGTGCCTGATGAGCGTACTTTTGGCAGCCCTTGCAGGTTTTGACCACTTTGTCGGTATCCGCCTTAGCTAAAGCCAAAAGAATCCGTGTCAAAAAGCTTTTGCCACTAAGGATCTGGCCGCAGTGTGGTGACCACACTCGCCTTCGTGGATTTATCTTAGGATTTCCACTCCTTCTTTCAAAGAAATACATCTCTGAAAAATGCCAGAAACACTCCGCTTATAGAGCTCACCATTTATTATAGTGTAGGCTTTTTGTCGTGGGAGTGACCACGGCAGATGCTGCAATCGACAGCGAGTAGTAGAACATGGGGCAAGGGCGGCCAGCCATCTGCGGTGCGAGATGAGGGCGAAGACACAAGGGTTTACCCAGGTTCGCCCCCTGGAGGGTAAATACCTACTCCTGCTAGATTGTATTATGGTGAGAGTACAATGGGGCGAGCTCGACGGCTAGGCGGCGAGTCACTTGGGTGTATGATGGAACATATCCTCTATGCGTCCCCTAGGGAGGTTTATATAGACTCACCTCGCTAGGGTTTACAGATCACAACCGAATTATTTAAGGATTCAAAGATTCTATGACCTAGTCCGACTAGGCCTAGCTACGCTTCTGGGCCTTCAGCTTCCAGTCGCCTGAGTCCATGCCAAGTCTTGATCCAGTCGCCGTCCTGCAGGCCCACTAGCTGACGACTTGGGCCAGTAGGAAACGTCCTGCTGGGTATACCCCGGTAGGCATATCCCCATCAGTAGTCCTCGAGGCCGTCGTTGATTTGTCGCAGGTGTTTGCTGGCAGTCGGAGTATGCGGGTCCAATGCGGACCCCTAGTCGAATCGGAGGCGGACTCCTGTACAAAGGAAAGAACTAGTCATTTAGTCACAATAATGGCGTCCAATCGTACCGCAGTTCGGAGAACGGGTCAGCGAATACTTAGTCACTGTTATAGTGATCGGGTCGGCCAGTCGTCGAGTCACTGGGAGTGACGAGTCGAATGGATGAAGTTGGACCGTCAATTGGGGTCAAACTAGCCGTTGGGTAATCCAACGGTAACTCCGGTGTAATTACCGCATAGTAATGGCTCCCGAAACTAGCGGGTATCAACCGTTATATATAAGGAGGATGAAAGGCGAACGGGGAAACGCTTCTTCTTTCTTCCTCCGATCTCGCTCATCTCTGTTTCCCCATTCTGTGCAGCGATCAGAACAATCCAGAGAGCCTCGACCTCCACGAACCTCCAACCGATGGCCCCCTCCACCGAGACATGGGGCAGATCCAAATGCACTAAGGCGCTATTAGCATCCTTCGAGGAGGCCGGGATCCTCCGCACCGGTAGATGGAGCATCCCCGCAGCCGGAGAAGTGACCCCGGATCCGCACGAGGGGGAGTTCATCTGCTTCACCAGCCACCTGGAGCGGGGGCTGGGCTTCCCAACTTCCCTCTTCTTCCGGCGTTTCTGTGCCTACTACGGAATCCAACCATCGGATCTGGGTCCGCATAGTATCGAGCAGCTCGCCATTTTCGTGGCGTTCTGCGAGTGCTATCTGGGCTGCAGGCCCTACTTTCCCATATGGCAAGACCTGTTCCACGGGAGAATCAACCGCGAAGAGACAGGCGTCCCGATGCTAGCCGCGGGCGGCCTGACATTCCAGCTGAAGTCGAAGGCGTCGTTCTTCGATCTGATGCTGCCTGCCAAGGCAGCGAACGAATGGAAAAAGTTTTGGTTCTACGTCACCGAGTCGACTCCAGGCGATGAAGTGGCGCTTCCAAGGTACTCCGCCGACTGGCCCGAGCCGCGTCGGCTCCAGGTCGTCAAACTCCCGCTGGATCAGCGGATGGTTGTCGATGAAATGTCACAAACTATCCGCGGCCTGAAGAAGAAAGGCCTCCAGACCATCAACCTCTACAACTGCTGGCTCGGGCGACGGCTCGTGCCCCTGGCCAGCCGCAACCACTACATGTATGAGTATACGGGTAAGGACGACCCGACGAAGTCCTACATCGTTGAGTGGAGACTCAATGACTACACCCTGGCCCTAAAGAAGATCACCCAGGCGGTGTATCTTGATGTGAAGGCCGGGGTCGCCCCTTATACTACAAGGCACCCAGCCCCAACGGTAAGCCATCATTCCGTTAACACTCGCAGTCGCAGCTTGTGCATTCGCGGTCGTGCTAACATTGTTTGTTCTTGTTGTAGTTGTTCCAAGTGATGGAAGGGTGGCTTCCACCCGCACACGACGAGAACTCGAGCTCGTCCGTCCAGGACGGAAGTGAGTCATCGCCCGGCAAAGGCAACGCCGAGAGCGACGGAGGCGATGACGACAACGACGAAGAAGACGAGCCCGTGGAGGTTGCTGCCCCCACGGCCCGCAAAACTCGCGGGCAACACCAACGCGAGCTCGAAGCGTGTAAGAGCCTCAAGCCCCACGACGATGACTACGACGACAAGTTCCCGAGAACACCTCACATCGCGAGGCCACGCCATCAAAGAAGAACAAGAAAGCTCCGCCGAAGAAGAATACAAAACCAGCGAAGCCGATATCTCCGCCCCGATCTGCAAACAACTCTGATGCCACCAGCTCGGCTAGGGACGCAGCGGCACATGCGACCGTGGCACCAGGCGCTGCCGCCCCCAGGGACGAGGCGCCGCTGGCATCGTTACCACCGCCATTCGCCCCAATCGTTAGTCTGGGGGCTGCTCCAGCTGCAGGGGCCTCGCCACCAAGGGGGGCTCCCGCAGCAATTACCGCGAAGGCTCCTGCCGCGGCTTCATCTTCAAAGAAGCCGTCAGTGTCTTGGGCACATGATTTGTTCGAGACGGGCCTCACTCGGAAGTTGGGGCCTGAACTGGAGAAGCCGGCCAGCATCCGCACCGTTCTTCGGTTCCTACCAGTCGCCAAGTGAGTGCTGCCCTGTCTTTTACTCATCTGATTATTTTGCGTTTTAGGCAGACAGTCTTATTCATAAAACTGTTTTACAGGACTGGTGTTAAAAACATCGGCCATCCTTCTGTGGCCAAGGTTCCTCCAGTCGTCTCCGAGGTGTCAGTAGATTCCTCGCGGAAAAGGAAAGCCGACGAAGTCACTGCTCCCACCGAAGGCGTCAAGAGGACCAAAGGCGACGAAGTCGTCATGGTATCTGATGACCCGACGGTTGCTCCGAGCGATCCTCCGACTGCAGTGGAAGTGGCCTCGAAGACCAAGGAGGGCGCTGGGTCGCAGCCTATGGTGATCACGGACTCACCCGATGTGGCCGAGCCGACTCCGAGTGGCGCAGCAGCATCTACAGCGACCTTCCCTCGCTTTATGGCGAAGGCAGCCGCAGCGAGTGCCTCTGCGCGCAGCAAGCCAGATGCCCGGGGTCGCCGAGGCGGAAGTTGAGAAGCGTCGCGGCCATACTTCGGTCGTGCTTGCGTCGATGGATGCGCTGGAGCTTCACGGCATGCTGGGCGCTGCCATCCAGGTATGTCCAGTCCCTGAGTTCCTAGTCGCTGAATCTCAGCGGGTGGGCACTGAGGAATTTCGTTGTCTAGTCCCCGAGTGCCTAGTCGCTGAATTTCAGCGGGTGGGCACTTACGAACTGTTTGTTGTTGACGCTGTAGTTTGTGCGCAGGGCCTGCAGCGCGAGTCGACTGAACGGCTTGCTGCGAAGTGTCGCTTGGAGAAGGAACTCGTTGCCGTCCAGGAGACGAACAAGGAACTTCAAGCAGCTGCAGCCGAGGTGATGGAATCCTGCCAGGGCCTCTTCCCAGTGTGTGACTTGACGGCAGCACAATCCGCTCTAAGCGCGGCCGAGCAGCGAGTCGCCGCCCTGGAACGTGAGCTCAAGGAAGCGAAGGCGGAAGCGAGCTCAGCGGAGGGGCGAGCGAAAGCTGCTGTTACTTCTGCCGCTAAGGAACGAAAAGTATCTGATGCACTCGTTGCTAGGCTGCAGAACGACTTTTCTTCTCTTCAAAGCTTCATCACAGACCTCTACCGACCGCTAATTGGTAAACCTTCCTTCTTCTTCCCTCCGAATGCAGTAACTGTATTGTGATGTTGATGGTTTGCTCACTGCTTGCTTCTGTGCCGCAGGTCGGATCATTGATGACGCGGAAGAGGCGCGGTCGTACGACGCGTGTCAATGTGTGACCACCCTGGTCGACTCAGCCGTGTTGTCAGCGATTTGCCTTTGAGCATATCTTCATGAGATATCGCCCACGGAGGTGATCCCCAACGACCTTGTTGAGGTATGGCACTACCTGGAAAAGGCTCCGTCGGTCGTCGAGTTCATGACGCGGTCGGCCTTCCGGTGCGGGGCAGCGACGGCGCTCAGCCTTGGGCTTGCCCACTTCCCGGAGGATTTCGACCTCGACGATGTCACTAGCGGCTACCCCTCGTCAACGGGCTCGGTGAAGATTGCCGAGGTGCTGAAGCTGACAGACCGGGCCGCGGTGTACTCCGATCGCATTTGGACGATGGGCGACCTCATCCCCTATCAGGAGACAGTTGTCGCTCCCAATGATCCTAAACCGAAGCATCGGGACTTCAAGGTCGAACAGCCGTTTCGTGCGGTGATGGTGGCCGAGCTGACGATGTACCCATCAAACCCGTACGTGCCCTTCACCTGCAGCCGCAGGGATTGTGGCGCGTCTGCATCAAAACCTGCGGAGTAGAAGCGTTGTGCCCTTGGGCGTTAGTACAGAATAACTATGTGACCTTCCTTGTATGTGGAACAATTTGTGCTGCTATAAAGGAAACTCGTGTTATTTTGTCATTCGTTTTGCGATTTTGGATGTTGATTGAGCGAGTCCCTGAGCGCGTCCACCCTTTTTATGGGGTTTACCTTGTTGTTATATGTTTGTTAACTTTTAGTGAGTTAAGGTTGACTCGCCATAGCTCGGAGAGCCAGTCGCATGGAGACTCCCTGGGGTGCTCCTTACTTGACCGTTTTCCCGGGCGCGAACGAGGTCGGGTTGCCGAGTCCCCGAGCGTGGTACTTGGTGGTTCTGGTCGCAGGCCCAAGGTAGGCGAGGACTAAGCGCGTCGTTGTAAGCGCATCACTCCTGCTTGATCCGGAAGATCAGTCGCGTGGCAAGTCCTAGGCACGCTCTCATACTTGGCGTTTTTCCCTAGTCGCTCATATTTGGCTGAGTGTCAGTCCCCGAGCGTGGTACTTGGCCGTTCGAGTCGCTGTGCCAAGGGTGCGGAGGACTTGATCGCTGTGAGCAACGAATGCAGTTGTCTTGGATCGGGGAGCCAATTGAGCTAGGTGACTCCAATGGGGCTCCGGGTTAGCGTTTTTCGTGGACGTTACGAAGCCTGGGATTTCCCAGTGCCTTCGTACCACACTACTTGGCCGTGCCGGTCGCTTTACCAGAGGTTGACTTCTGCGAATAGCGTAAAGCTGTTATTACGAGTGCGAGTGGCACACGACACGGAGAGTAGACACAATTTTCGGTAACCAATCTGTTTTATTTCATAGCGGGTGGGGAGTACATGTATGGAGTTCTAGGAGTAGAACTTCTGTAGGAGGTTTACATTCCATGGCCGCTTGACGTCGAGTTTTCCGTCTCCTCGGACGTCGGTGAGGTAATAGGCGTCGTTTCCCAGGACTCGCCCGATGGCGAATGGTCCCTCCCATGGGGGGGAGAGCTTGTGCATGCCTTTCTTGTCCTGGATTAGGCGCAGTACCAGGTCGCCTTCCTGGAAAGTCCGAGTCATTACTCGCCAGCTATGGTAGCGGCGGAGCCCTTGTTGGTAGATGGCGGTGCGGGAGCAAGCTAGGTCGCGTGCCTCGTCGAGCTGGTTGACTCCGTCTTGGCATGCGAGTTCGTTTGCGGCCTCCGTATAATTGACCACCCTTGGTGAGTCGTGTTCAAGGTCGGTTGGCATGACTGCCTTGGCACCGTAAACCATGAAGAAGGGGGTGAATCCTATCGACCTGTTGACGGAGTTGCGGATGCCCTAGATGACGGAGGGTAGCTCCTCGACCCAGCACCCGGCGGTGCGCTCGAGTGGGACTTGTAGCCGTGGCTTCAGGCCATGGAGGATGCTCTGATTGGCGTGTTCTGCCTGGCCATTGGACTCTGGATGAGCGACTGAGGCGAGGTCGAGTCGAATGTGGTGTTCCTCGTAGAACTCGGCCATGGCTCCTTTGGCGAAGTTGGTACCATTGTCCGTGATGATGCTATTTGGGAACCCGTAGCGATAGATGAGCTCGCGTAGGAACTTGGTGGCGGTCTTCCCGTTGCACTTGCGAACCGGCTTGGCCTCCACCCATTTTGTGAATTTGTCGACTGCGACTAGGAGGTGGCTGAAGCCAGAGGGGGCCTTCTTGAAGGGGCCGACCATGTCCATGCCCCATACGGCGAACGGCCAGGTGATGGGGATTGTCTTGAGCGCGAGCTCGGCACGTGGGTCTGGTTGGCGTATTTCTGGCATCCGACGCACTGCTGGACAATGTCAACAGCGTCTGCGTGTGCGGTGAGCCAGTAGAAGCCGTGTCGCATAGCCTTTGCGACCAGAGAGCGGGCGCCGGCGTGGTGGCCGCAGTCGCCGGAGTGGATGTCTTGGAGGATTTTGCGTCCTTCAGCGGGTTGAACGCAACGCTGAAACACGCCGGTCACGCTGCGCTTGTGGGGCTCGCCGTTGATGATGACAAAGGATTTGCAGCGGCGTGTTATCATCCGGGCCTCCGTTTCATCCGCAGGCAGGGTGCCTCCCTCCATGTAGGCGACGTATGGCGCGGTCCAGTCGCTTGGCTCGGCGATTAGTGCAACCGGGGCTGCTTCTGGTTGCAGCGGGATTCCGATGTCGATCTCCCTTGGGGGAGAGACGGAAGGTTTGGTGATTGTGTTGAGGAAGACGCCGGCGAGTGGTGCGAGTCGAGCCGAGCCGATGAGAGAGAGTGCGCCGGCCTCCTCGTTCTTCCGCCTGTCGATCCACTCGACGGAGTAGCCTGCAAAGTGTCCACCCAGCTGGTCCACTGCTTGGCGGTATGCCGCCATGGTGGGGGAGACGGCGTCGCAGGTGCCGGCGACTTGACCGGCGACGAGGTTGGAGTCTCCGTAGCAGCGCAAGCGATTGACGTTCATCTCCTTGGCAGCTCGCATGCCGTGGAGTAGCGCCTCGTACTCGGCCATGTTGTTGGTGCAGGGGGTGAAGTCGAGGTAGAGGACGTAGCGTAGCTTGTCGCCCTTCGGAGATGTTAGCACGATCCCCGCCCCTGCGCCGTCCGCGTTCTTGGAGCCGTCGAAGTGTAGGTTCCAGTAGTGGAGGTATGGCAGCTTTTCTGGCTGCTGGGCCTCCTCCCAATCGGCGAGGAAGTCTGCGAGAGCCTGCGATTTGATCGTCTTGCGCGGCTCGTATTTGATGTTGTGGACGCCGATCTCGACGACCCACTTGGTGACTCGCCCGGTCGCCTCGCGGTTGCGGATGATGTCCTGCAAGGGTGCTGAGGAGACTATCGTTATTGGCTGCTCCTGGAAGTAGTGCGACAGTCACCGTTGTGCTCTAAAGACCGCATATACCAATTTTTGGTATTGCGGGTAGCGCTGGCGCGACTCGGTGAGGACTTCGCTGATGTAGTACACTGGTCGCTGCACCGGGCGCTCCTTCCCTTCTTCTGGCCGTTCGACGACCATGACGACGCTGACGACGCGTTCGGAAGCCACGACGTAGACCAACATGGGTTCCTTGTCGATGGGGGCGACGAGTAGCGGTGCTGCGAGTAGCACCTCCTTAAGGGCGTGGAGCGCGTTGTCTGCCTCCTTGTCCCACTGGAAGGTGGGGTTCTTGTGCATTAGGCGGTAGAGGGGCATCACTTTTTCGCCTAACCGGGGGATGAAGCGACTGAGAGCCGCGACTCGCCCGGCCAGCTTCTGGACGTCGCGCAGGCACTCGGGTTTGCCGAGTCGAGCGATCGTGTTGATCTTGGCGGGGTTCGCCTCGATCCCGCGCTTGGAGACGAGTATCCCAGTAGCTGTCAAGTTGGCACACCGAAGGTGCACTTTCCTGGGTTTAGCTTTATCTTGTACTTCCGCAGGTTGGCGAATGTTTCCGCCAGGTCAGCGAGTAGATCGTCCTGGCGAGCGGACTTCACTAACACCTCGTCAATGTAGACGTGGATATTGCGGCCAATCTTGCTCGCAAGGCACTCCTGCATGCACCTCTGGTAGGTCGCCCGCCATTTTTGAGGCCGAAGGTCGTGGCAGTGTAGCAGAAGGCTCCGAATGGCGTGATGAACGTCGTCTTTTCTTCGTCCTCGATGGCCATTTTGATCTGGTTGTACCCAGAGTAGGCGTCGAGGAAGCATAACGCCTCCGAGCCTACGGTGGAATAGATGATTTGGTCGATCCGCGGGAGGACGAATTGCTCCTTTGGGCAGGCGCTGTTTAAGTTTGTGTAGTCGATACACATTCTCCAGGTCTCGTTTTTCTTCTCGACTAGGACTGAGTTTGCCAGCCAATTGGAGTACTTGATTGGCCGGATGAAGCCTGCAGCGAGTAGACGCGGCACCTCCTCGGCGATGGCTCGACGTCGCTCTTCATTGAAGGGCCGCAGAGACTGCTTGACAGGTCGCACTTTGGGGTCGGCCTTGAGTTTGTGCTCAACAAGTTCCCTCGGGACACCAGGCATGTCGGATGGCTTCCATGCGAAGATGTCCCTGTTCTCACGGAGGAACTCGATGAGCGTGCCTTCCTATGCTGGGCTCATGCCCGTCCCGATCGTCACCGTCTGGCTGGAGTCGCCTAGGACCAGCTCGACGGTGCGGGTATGCGTCGTTGCCTCGAAGGCGGTGGAGTTGCCGCCCTCCGAATTGGGATTCTTGAGTATGGTGGGGTCGTCGCTGTTGACCCCGCTCGCGTACTTGGCGAGCTCCTCGGAGTGGTTGGCCTCTGCCGCGATGACGGCATCAGCGAGTTCGGCCCCTTTGGCCTTGCATTCTGCGGCCATGTCGGGGTCGCCATGGATGGTGATGATGCCGCACGGCCCGGGTAGCTTCATCGCGTTGTACGCGTAGTGGGGTGCTGCCATGAACTTGACGAACGCCTGGCGCCCCAGGACGCAGTGGTAGGGGCTGTCGAAGGGCACCAGCTCAAAGATAATCCGCTCGGTGCGGAAGTTTGCTGGTGTGCCGAAGGTGACTGGGAACGTCACCTTGCCGATCGGGTACGCCTTCCGACCGGGGACGATGCCATGGAAGGTGGTGTAGGTCGTCTCGATCATCGACTGCGGGAGCCGCAGTCGCCTGAAGGTGTCCAGGTACAGGATGTTGATGAAGTTGCCACCGTCCATCAGTGTTTTGGGGATCCAGTAGTCTCCCACCTTGGGCTTGACCACTAGGGCGACTCGGCCCGGATACTCGATCCGTGGCGAGTGGTCCTCGCGGCTCTAGGTGATTGGTTGCTCAGACCAGTTGACGAACTGGGGGATGTCTATCTGGGCCACCACGTTAACAACGACAGCGCGGGCGATGACCTTATTCTCGCGCTTCGTGTTGAAGCCTGTGAAGGTGTGGAGGGAGCCGACGATGCTGCTGAATTTTCTGCCGTTTGGCGGGTTGTTGTCGGGGTCTTCCCGCGCGCGCCGGGCCTTCTCGATCTCCTTGAGAGAGTGGAAGTCGGCGGTCGTGTGCGTGGCTGGCATTCCTTCCTTGCCGTGAAACACACAAGGTTGGTTAAGAAGGGCCGCAGGATCGAACCTCGGCTTTGCCTTGTAGTTGCCACCATCGTGGCGTTGTCCTACGTCGCGGCAGAAGCTCTTGGGCTCGCGCTGTGTGTACCCGGCGTTGGCGACGAAGTCGACTCGCCCGTCACTGCGGCGTTTGCCGGTAAGGCGAGTGTTGCTATAGCGTAGCTCGGGTCGCGTCCCGTTGTCGTGGCCGCTCGTGCGGCGATATCCTCCCGACTCGTCGTCGGTTTCTTGGTTTGGGTCCTCCTCCGCGTATTTCTTTGCGATCTCCAGGAGGTTCGGTATGTTGTCGAGCGTGTGGTACACTCGTTTGAGCTTGGCGACCAGGGTCTCGTAGTGGCACGAGGTCTTGAAACAATGGATCGCGGTGTCCAGGTGGATTCCGGCCGCGTTATACCACAGATCTTGCCACCGTTGGACCCAGCTGCGGGTCGACTCGCGGGGTCCCTGGACACATCGCTCCAGGTCCTCGATGGTGGTGGCGCGGGTGTATGAGCCCTCAAAGTGCCTGACGAAGGCATCACGCATATCCTCCCAGCAATCGATGATATCTGCGGGGAGGGTGTTAATCCACTGGCTGCACGCCCCCTCCATCATCAGGGGGAGGTAGCGGGCGGCGAGTAGATCGCTGTGGCCGGCAATCCCCATCGCCATGAGGTAGGTATCAAGCCATACGGAGGGATCGTACGAGGGGTCGTACTTTTCTATTTCCTTCGGCGCTTTGAAATTCGCCGGTTATCTTTCACCTCGGATCATCGGTCCGAAGCACGGGGGACCCACTCAGCTCAGTGATCCCCTTGGCTCGCCGTCGCGGCGGTTGGTGAGGGTGTGCCACAGGTCGTCATGCTGACGTGCGCGCCAGCTCTGGTTGTTGATGATGTGGGTGCGGGCGTCGACGAGTTGTCCGTTGGCGGCGACGAAGTTGTTCGCCGGTGGAGGGTTGTTGGTGGAGAGTGTCACGTTCGCGGGTCGGTGTTGGAGCTGCAGGGGTTCGGGTGGCGGGCAGTTGAGAGTATTCGCTGCCATAGGGCGGCCGCTCGAGGCCGCTCTGCTGCCGGATGAACGCGAGTACATCCGACCCTGTGAGTCGATTCCCATGTTTTGTTGCTCGACCGCTTTAGCAAGCAGAGCCCTGGCGTACTGGATCTGCAAGGCGCCTTCCTTGGTGGCTTCGAAGTTGTCGACTGCTGCTCAGCCCACGACGAGGTTGTCCATTGGGGTGGAGAACAGCGGGAGGCCGTTCAGTCTCGCTCTCGTGAGGAGACCACGATCCTTGGCTGGTCCCTGGGGGGTGCGCGGTTGGGTGGTGGTGGGGCACCATTGGCCGTTGCCCCTGGTGGGGGCCGAGTGCTTCCTCCTGGAGGCGCGTTCTTGCAGATCGCGCGCTCGGCCGCGCGGGCCGGGTCGTTTTCGTAGTCGAAATTCAGGGCGCGTCCCTGAACGGTAGGGTTCAGGCGCTACCTGATTCGGAGTTGGTGGTAGCGCGATAGCTCCTGCGCTGTCACCTGCTCGAGGCGAAATTTTTCACGCTCGGCTTGTTCCTTGCGGACTACCTCCGCCAGCTTCAAGCGGAGCTCTTCGACCTCCGTTGCCGTCGCATTCGGCGGGATCGGCGTGGAGAAGGGGTCTTCCGGCGGGTCGGCGCCAGTCGCCATTTAGGCCGCGGCATGGCGACCGGTTCCATCGTGGAGGTCGGCGGAGTTCTCCGACCCGGAGTCGAAGTCAAAGATCCCGAGGATAGAGGGATCCTCGAAGTCTCCGACGTTGGAGACCTGGGTGATGGATCCCGCGGGTGATGCGGCGACGATGGATCCGGCGAGTGACGCCGGGGTCGCTGAATCGGCGTAGTCGTTGAGGGCCGCATCGTCCGGGGCCGCGGTGGTTTCGACCATGTTGCTGTGGGCCGAGTCGTACTCATAGGCGAGGCGGTGAATCATGCAGACATGGCTCTCAGAGAGCCGGTCGCGTTGCAGCGACTCGCGAATGCGAGCCGAGTCATCCGAGACGATGACGTCGGTGAGGCCGACGAAGAGGCTGATCGTGCCGACCGGCAGGATCACACTATGTGTGACGGGCCGCGCCGCCGGGACGTAGCTGCTTGGCAAGATCTGGAGCATATCGCCGATCGCGATCATGCGGCCGGTGGCGATAGACTTGTTGATGGGCATATTGGATATCGACGCAGAACACCGGCCTGACCGGCCAGCCCCACGGTGGGCGCCACTGTCGTGGGAGTGACCACGACAGAGGCAGCAATCGGCAGCGAGTAGTAGAACATGGGGCAAGGGCGGCTAGCCATCTGCGGTGCGAGATGAGGGCGGAGACACAAGGGTTTACCCAGGTTCGCCCCCGGAGGGTAAAGACCTACTCCTGCTAGATTGTATTATGGTGAGAGTACAATGGGGCGAGCTCGACGGCTAGGCGGCGAGTCGCTTGGGTGTATGATGGAACGTATCCTCTATGCGTCCCCTAGGGAGGTTTATATATACTCACCTCGCTAGGGTTTACAGATCACAACTGAATTAGTTAAGGATTCAGAGATTCTATGACCTAGTCCGACTGGGCCTAGCTATGCTTCTGGGCCTTCAGCTTCCAGTCGCCTGAGTCCACGCCAAGTATTGATCCAGTCGTCGTCCTGCAGGCCCACTCGCTGACGGCTTGGGCCAGTAGGAAACGTCCTGCTGGGTATACCCCGGTAGGCGTATCCCCATCATTTTTGCTCGTCGGACAATCTGCCGGCTCAAAACTTCGTCTTCGGGTAGTTTTCTGTCTATCAGGAAATTCAGATAGGGTTTTGTCTAGCTAGGAATTATAGACAGAACTGCTACCAAAGGTGAGTCGGATTTCATCGGATAGTCCTCATCAACTCCGACTATGGAGGGGACCCTAAAATGCTCTAAAAAAGCTCCATCCGGTACTTGTTTCCGCGCAGATCCTATTCTTGATAGTGCATCTACTTCCTCATTTTCTGCTCGAGGGATGTGTTGAACCTCAAAGCCCTCGAACGATTTAGATAGTTCATCCACAACAACTTTGTATGCTGCCATGTGCTTGTTTGCGTTGCAGATATCAGATACTTCCTGAGCAACTAAATCCGAGACTCCATAACACATGAGTCTTGATATGCCGATGTTCTTGGCCATGCGTATTCCATGTAGTAGTGCTTCGTACTCAGCAATATTATTGGTTGCCGTGAAGTGTATTTGCAACACATAGAACAACTTATCTCCTTGGGATGATTTGAGCACCACGCCAGCCCCCGAGCCTCCTCGTGCTTTTGATCCATCAAAGTGAAGGTCCAAAATTCCGAGTTTGGAGGTCCTGAGTTTTCTGCCGTTTCTGTCCAATCAATGACTAAGGCGGCGAGATTTTGGGATTTGATTGTTGTATGTGGTTTATACTCAATGTCGAAAGCTGCAAGCTCTATTCCCCACTTTGCGACACGTCCAGTCGCGTCATGGTTATTGATTATATCTTGCAGAGGAGCTGTGCTCACTACTGTGATCTTGTGCTCTTGAAAATAGTGACGTAGCTTTCTGGATGCAAATAACACTCCATAGGCTAGCTTTTGATGATGTGGATACCGTTGTTTTGATTCGGCCAGGACCTCACTTAGATAATAATTTGGATGTTGCACCTTATGCTCGTGGCCTTCTTCCTCGCGCTCAACTACTGTTACCATGCTTATGACCTTGGTGGTCGCTGCAATGTAGAGTAACATAGGTTCCTGAGGTTCTGGCGCTGCGAGTACTGGTGGATTTGAAAGCAGATCTTTCAAACTTTGCTTGGAAGTTTCGGCTTCTGGGGTCCAGACAAATTTGTCGGTTTTCTTCAAGAGTTTATACAAAGGTGCGGCTGTTTCACCGAGCTGGCTGACGAACCGACTCACTGCTCAATGCAACCAGTGAGGCGTTGTACGTCTTTCAGGCGATTCGGGCTGGTAATGTTTAAGATAGCCTTGATTTTGTCCCGGTTCACCTCTATGCCTCGCTCAGAGACGATGAAACCTAACAATTTTCCGGCTGGAATTCCAAAGAAACACTTCTTCGGATTTAGCATCATATTAAATTTTCGTAGACTAGCAAACATTTCATCCTAGTCAGAAATTAAAGTTTCCTTCTTTTTGGACATAACTGCTATGTCGTCTACGTATACATGGAAATTGCGTCTGATTTGGTTGTTGAGACAACGTTGCATGGTATGTTGATATGTTGCTCCTGCGTTCTTTAAGCCAAAAGGCATAGTTTTGTAGCAGAAGGTTCCGAAAGGAGTGACGAAAGACGTCTTAATTTGATCCGACTTTTCATCGGTATTTAGGGACGAGTATAGGATTTGCCACCCAATCTGTATGGATGACCTCTGTTATGAAATCCGCTAACTCTAGGCGGGTTAATTCCTTGGCTTTTCATCACCAAACCGTCGTAAGGACTATTTGACGGGTTTAGCGTCTGGGTACACATTAAGAGATTGCTCGGCAAGTTCCCTAGGTACTCCGGTCATGTCAGATGGCTGCCATGCGAAGATATCACTATTAGCTTTGAGTAACTCGATGAGCGCGCTTTCCTATGCATGGCCTAAGCCTACCCCTATGTTCGTCGTCTTGGAGGGATCCTCTTCCTTCAGCGACGTCTTCTTTGTCTCTTCTGACGCCTTGAACTGCAAACTTGGCTTCAGCACCTCGTTCTTCATAGCAGGCATCTCAGACGGATTGATGGTCTTCTTGATCTCCTGGTACTCCTGGGTGTGTAGAACGACTTCGGCGAAGGCAACAGATCCTTCATCGCACTCTCACGCCTTCCGTGGATTTCCTCATATGGTGATTACGCCCTGTGGACCTGGAAGTTTAATCATGTTGTAGATGTAACAGGGACGGGCCATGAACACCCAGTAAGCCAGACGTCCGAAGATGGCGTGGTAAGCACTTTTGAACGGTTCCACCTCGAAGGAGAGTGGCTCGGTCCGGTAATTATCTTGGGTTCTGAATGTCACGTCCAGAGTAATCTCACCCAGAGAATCCGCCTGTCTCCCTGGTACAATGCCATGGAAAGTTACACTGCTATAACTCAAATGGCTCTCGTGTAGCTTCATGCGGTAGAGCGTATCGACGTAGAGGATGTTAATGCTGCTCCCACCGTCTATGAGTGTTTTTGAGAACTCATAGCCATCAATAAGAGGATTGACGACTAGAGGGTACTTTCCCCGATGATGTGTTTTTCTCGGGTGATCTGAACGATCAAAGGTGATGGTCACCTCTGACCAGTCCAGGAATTGGGGGACAGTCGGAACCGTGGCATTGAGCTCACGAAGAACCGCCTTTTTGTCCTTAGCTGGTTGGGATCCAAGGAAGCAGACGTATGCGTCTTTCTTAGTCGAAAAAGTCTTCTTTCCATCCGGCTTGGGTTCTGCGGCGGCTTCCGCCTCTTCCATGTCGAAATCTTCCTTGGGCTCCTTTCCTTTCTCGGAAATTTTCTTTCCTTTTCGTCTCTTGGCTCTGTAGCCAGCGGATTCGTATTTCTTGATGTCGTCATTGAAACAACACTCCGCATTTGTCAGCCCAGGTATAGGTTCTTCCGGGTTGTTGGTCTCCTCTGCCCTGGATTCAGGAAGTTCCTTGCCCTCTACCACGGCTGCCTTCGCGCCCTCCTCGTCCCCCAGATCCGAACATTGCGTTGACAGCTGCATTGTCCGGAACCGGCTTTTTCTCTGAGGTGGTCTTGCGTTTCTAAGTTTGCTTTGGCTGTTTGGCCGCATTGGGATTGGCCAGAATATTTAGCAGCCCTTATGAATCATCATCGGCGTCAGCATATTTTCTTGTCGTCTCTATCATTCTCCCAAATCTATGACGTGGTGACGCTTCAGCCTGTTACGTAAAAGTCCGACTGGAAGTCCTGCAATAAAAGCTTCTATCGTAGTTTTCTTGTTTACTCCTTCGCATGAGTTCTTCGTATCGATCCATCGTCCGAGGTAATCTCGGCAGGTTTCTCTAGGTCTTTGGGTGCAACGCTGCAAGTCTCCGACTGTGCAGGGCCTCCTGTATGTTCCCTCGAAGTTTGAAAAGAACGCACTTTGCATAACATAGCAGTTATCAATTGAATTCTCTGGCAGTTCATTGAGCCATGATCGAGCCGTCTTCCTCAGCATCGGTGGGAGATATCAAACTGCATCCAGGTTGCTTCCTCCTTTGGCGATGCAGCAAGCCTTGAAAAAAATCCTGGAGCCAAATATCTGGCCAAGATGCACCGTCATAGGGCTGAATATGTTTGGCGATGCCAAAGTCAACCAGAAACTTGGTCTGACGTATGCGTGCACCAAAGCACTTGGGTCCTACGTACACATCCTCTTCCTCATACCATCGCGCTTATATGTTTGATTCAATGCGATGGCGAGCATTGTTTGGCGAGAGAGATCTATGCCTTAGAGGATCGCGGCTTCTGCGCGATGGAGTTGGATTTCCGATTCTTCTCTCACCATTTCCGCCTCCGCCCCTACGGCTTCCGTGGCTATGACGTGATCCTTCATGGTCGCTGCTAGGAGGCGATGGTGGCCCTGGTGGGTTATTTCCTGCTGGGTTTCTTGGTGGTGGCGGTGGAGACTCATTATGCTGACCCCAATGCCTGTTTCTTCGGGCATTGTCCCTATTAGATTCAAGACGATCCGGATCATCTCTTCGTCCGACGTTGCTAGCCGGACCGGTGGTGGCATTCTTAGCCGATCTTGTTCCTCCCGCTGGCAGCATGTTTCCAGGTCTTCCCTATAGCGATTGTTTTGCCGACGATGGTCCTGATGAGGAACCATTGCCCTGATGGCATCTTCGGCCGCAGCCGGAATAACTCTTGCCCAGTCACGTGCTGGCCGGCGGGAGTGGCTGTTTGAGCCGGTTCTTGAATTCTCTTCTTCTCCACGGGGACGATAGCGCTGAGTCGTATCCCTGCGAAGCCTTACGTCGGCGCTTTGGTCGACGCCAGTGTGGAAAAACTCGGACTTTGAGGCCAACTTGCCACTAAATGACGCGGACGTTTTCTGCTGCTTTAATCCTTTGTCCAGCAACGTGACGCACTGCTGGACCTGCTGCGAAGACGGATTGTTGGCGAGGATGGCACGAGCTGCAGCAGCATTTTCCACCGGCGTGCTGTAGACTCGGATCTTCTCTCCATCTTTTCCATCGAATAGATCTCTGTGGATATCTGGATTCTTGCTAGCAAGAAACAGACCTCCCCTTGTTTTGTTTGGATGTCGCTTGAAATCTGACTGATATCTGGCAGGATCACTGTCTAACTGTTGTCTCATCTCGACGAGGCACGCGGCCTCTTCAAGTAGAAACAAGCGGTGCTTTTCTAGGTATTCGGCCCTTTTCTCTAGCGCCTCCGGAGTAAGATCTGAAGCTGTTGGGATTGGAATTGTGAGAGCATCTCCGTAAATTTCACGTGCACCTTTGGTGACAACGTGTCCATCTATAGGAGGATCGATCGGGGTGGGATTAATCGGATCTCCGTCTTGATTCTCCATCTCAATCTCTTCATCAAATTTTTGTTTGTTTTGTTTCCTCGATGTCTGGCTCTGCCGGAATCGGATTCTTGTTCTTCTTCTTCTTTGACCGCCCACTAGCCTTAACATGCGTACCAGTGGAAAATACGGTTTTTGATCCGGTACCGGGGGATAAACTTCCGTCGGTACTTTCTGTCGTGGTAGGTTTGTGGACCTCGGAGGAATCTCCAGTATCCATGTCATCCTGCGAGGTGTAGCTTTCATCCATGCTATCATATGGACTAGGAGGAGTTTCTGGCTCACCTTGCGCTTTTCTGGAGACGTGCTCTTGCTCGTACTCCTCTATCTCTTTGTCGAAGTTTCGAAGATCCTGCGACGTGATTGACTCTGCTGGGGAGCCAGGTAAGTCGGCGTTTTCTTCGATTGCGTCTAGGACCGAGTCGCTACTAGCTCCAGCATCGACAAAGTCGGATCCAGTGCTTATGTGGTATATGAAATAGTGCTTCTTCTTGTTCATGTTCTTGAGGTAGTTGTATAACTTGGTTTCCGCTTCAACGTCAGCAAAGATGGATCCGTAGCGGATGTCTTCCTCGTCTGTGTATCCGATCTCGCTGGAGAGGTCGGATCTGGCTTATTCTTCCACTAAAGGAGTGGGTTGGGTGGGTGTGATTTTCTCCGGGACCCTGAACTCTTCCGCCTCTGCGGACAAAGTAGATCCAGATTTTTCTTCCGCCATGGTCATCACCTCTAGGGTGGGTTGGGCAGGTTCGGCGAAACCGACATAAATATCGATCTCGCCGATTGACATGATCGTGTAAGTGTCACGGGTTTCGAAGCAGGAATCCAGGTCTCATCAAGAAGGATGAGAGGGACATCACTGGCGTAGACCACGCGACCCATGGCCATTATTTTGACGATTTCTGCACACGCAGATTCCGCCTGGAACGATGCTCCAAAGGTCACCTACCCCATGGTGGGCGCCAACTATCGTCGGATTGTAGACAAGTACGCCATAGGGGGTCCTAGTGGCATTGGAAGGATGGGGTGTGAGACGTCGGATGTTCCAGGAGTGGTGAGCACAAGTTTACCCAGGTATAGATCCAACTGCGGTGATCGGATCCTACTCCTGCTAGCAACCCATTAATATATCAGCGTAAGCCGATGGTTACAATGGATTACAAGAGAGGTTCGCCTGTGCGAGTTGATTGTGGTGTTCTATAGAGTTGTTGACCTAAAGGCTCCCATAGGGCCAATTTATATAGTCACCAGAGCCTAGGGTTACAGGGAGAGACCTATCCGGCTACGTCACAGAGTCGGTAACTATGTACAGCTTGGACTAGAAGTAATACTATAGGCCTAAGTCGGTAACTCTTCTGGGCCTTGTCGTAGCCGGAACTGGCTCCTCCTCTTTCTCTGACTAGGACGCCCGTGAAGCAAAGCTCTAACCCATTGGTGGGCCACCCTGGTCAGCAAGTCCTGTGGGTATACCCGGAAAGTATATCCCCAACAAGTATATTGCTCGTTTTGTTGCTGAAAGTGACATTTGTTATCGCGTCAATGTTGAGCACCAAAGACCCAGTGGTCTCCTGCAACCACATAGATCCATGAATGGAAATGGGATAAAGTTGGTATGGATTTCATTAATGGTCTTCCTAAGACTCAAAAGGGAAATGATGTCGTCTGGGTAATCATTGACTATCTGTCTAAGGTTGCTCACTTCCTACCTGTTCGCGAGAGTATTAATGCTAGTTAGTTAGCAGATCTATATATCTCTCAAATAGTTGTCCTTCATGGGATTCTGAAGAAAATCGTCTCTGGCCGAGGGAGTTTGTTCACCTCAAGGTTTTGGACAAGTTTCCAAACTGCTATGGGAACTCGCCTCTCCTTCAGTACAGCTTATCATCCTAGCACTGGTGGCCAGACCGAAAGAGTGAATCAAATCCTTGAAAGACATGCTTAGAGCGTGTGTCATATCTTTTGGCAAGAAATGGGAGAAATGCCTACCTTTTGTTGAATTCTCCTACAACAACAATTATCAGTCCAGTATAGAAATGGAACCTTTCCAGTTCTTATATGGGAGAACCTGTCGTACTCCTTTGAACTGGTCAGAAACCGGTGAAAGAAAGATCTTTGGACCGAATATGACCCAGGAAGCAGAAGATCAAGTTCGTATCATTCGAGATTGTTTGAAAACTTCTCAGTCCTGCTATAAAAGCTACCATGATCGTCACCATCAACATGTTGAATATGAAGCTGGTGATCAAGCTTATCTTCGGGTCACTCCGTTAAAGGGTGTCCATCATTTCGGCATCAAAAGCAAATTGTATCCTCGCCATGTTGGCCCTTTTCGTGTTCTGTCTAGGCAAGGTAAACTCGCATATCAGTTGGAGTTGCCTGCAAACTTCCCTGAGGTGCATGATGTTTTTAATGTGTCCCAACTCAAACGTTGATTCAAAGGCCCTGTTTGTGGTGTTGATCACCAAACTCTTGATCTCCAAAAGGATCTAACTTATCGTGAGTATCTTGTCTGTATCCTTGATGAAACCGAGCGCAAGACTTGTCGTCAAAACATCAAGTTCTTGAAAATTCAGTGGTCTCATCACTCTAAGGATGAAGCAACCTGGGAACGAGAATATTGTCTATGATCTAAGTACCCTGCCTTCTTTTCTAAAACTTAGGAATCTCGGGACGAGACTCTTGTAAGGGGGGTAGAGCTGTAACAGCCCAAGTTTGTGATATATGTAAATAGTACTTAAGAATTGCATGCATCTATTTAAATCAATAAAATATTTGCATGTGATCAAGTGTGTGAACCAAAACACAAGTACAGAACCCTAAACCCTAGTTCTTCCCCCTATCTTTGAAACACATTCAAATAGGATTTCATTACTGGTCTTCCTAAGACTCAAAAGGGAAATGATGCCATCTGGGTAATCGTTGACTATCTGTCTAAGGTTGCTCACTTCCTACCTGTTCGCGAGAGTATTAATGCTAGTCAGTTAGCAGATCTATATATCTCTCGAATACTTGTCCTTCATGGGATTCCAAAGAAAATCGTCTCTGACCAAGGGAGTTTGTTCACCTCAAGGTTTTGGACAAGTTTCCAAACTGCTATGGGAACTCGCCTCTCTTTCAGTATAGCTTATCATCCTAGCACCGGTGGCCAGAACGAAAGAGTGAATCAAATCCTTGAAGACATGCTTAGAGCGTGTGTCATATCTTTTGGCAAGAACTAGAAGAAATGCCTACCTTTTGCTAAATTCTCCTACAAAAACAGTTATCAGTCCAATATAGAAATGACACCTTTCTAGTTCTTATATGGAAGAACCTGTCGTAATCCTTTGAACTGGTCAGAAACCGGCGAAAGAAAGCTCTTTGGACCGGATATGATCCAGGAAGCGGAAGATCAGGTTCGTATCATCGAGATTGTTTGAAAACTGCTCAGTCTCACCAGAAAAGCTATCATGATCGTCACCATCAACATGTTGAATATGAAGTTGGTGATAAATCTTATCTTTGGGTCACTCTGTTAAAGGGTGTCCATCGTTTCGACATCAAAGGCAAACTGGCGCTGGTCGGGGCGTCGGAGCCCACGACTAGTGCTTTAGGGGCGGTGGTAGCAACGTTTCCTTGCTTCATGGCGAAGGCTCCCGCCACGGGTGCCATGATGCAGTCGCCTGAGGTTTTAGATGCAGACGTTGGGGAGCGTCGCAGTCGAATGTCGTTTGTGATGCCATCAGTAGACGCCGCCGAGCTGCACAACATGCTGGGCGCAGCTATCCAGGTATATCCAGTCCCCAAGGATCTGCTAGCTGAATTTCAGTGGGTAGATTCTTATTTCTTTTGCTGTCCAGTCCCCGAGTGTCTAGTCGCTGAATTTCAGCGGCTAGGGATTTAGGAAATTTCGGTGTCCAGTCCCCGAGTGGCTAGTCGCTGAATTTCAGCGACTAGGCACTTAGGAAATTTAGGTGTCCAATCCTCGAGTGGCTAATCGCTGAATTTCAGCAGTTAGGCACTTATGAAGTTTTGTTGTCTTCTCGCGTTTGTTTTATCTTTGCAGGGCCTTCAGCGTGAATCGGCGGAACGACTGGCCGCCAAGGAGCATTTGTAGCGCGACCTCCGATCCGTGCAGGAGGTGAATAGGCAGCTTCAGGCGACCGCAGGTAGGTGTTTAGAGTTTCTTGTCAATTCCGTTGCCTTAATCGCCTGGTGTCTCACTTTTGGTTTCTTTGTAGAGGAGCGCTCCGCCTATGTTGCCAAGGCTCGCGAGGGTCTTGTCCTAGCCAACGAGTTGGAGACTGCCAAGTAATCATTGACCACCATAGAGAAGCGGGTTGCCGAGCTGGAGAAGGATCTCAAGACCACGAAGGTGGAAGCGAGCTCATCGGAGGAGAGGGCCAAGGCCGCTGTCACTGCAACAACGGAAGAGCAAAAGGTATCCGACTCTCTGACAGGCCTGCGGGACTTCACCACGGGGCTTTGCCGTCCACTTCTAGGTGAGCTTTTTTAAACCTGTCTCTATGTCAGTGAGTCCCCGAGCGGGCGAGTCGCTACGCCAGCGAGTCCCCGAGCGGGTGAGGCTGAAGTTGTGCGTCCTTCTGATTTGACTTGACGTTGTTTGCAGGGAAGATACTCGACGAAGACCCTAAGGTGTAGTCCTATGACGCCAAGCAGTGCGTGATCATCCTGGTGGACTCTACCGCCCTTTTAGCGACATGCATTCACACCGTTCTCCAGGAGATTTCGCCCACTCAGGTGATTCCTACCAAGATAACGGAGGTGTGGCCTTACCTTGAGAGGGCGCCGACGGTGGTCGACTACATGTCGCGGGGCCGTAACTGCGCTGAGTCTCGGGCTCGCGCATTTTCTCGATGACTTCGATCTCGATGATGTCACCAGCGGGTACCCGTCCGCGACCGGCACGGTGGAGATCTCCGAAGTTCTGAAGTTGACCGCAAAGGCGGATACGTACTCCGAGCGGCTGCTGGCGATGGGCGATCTGTTGCTATACTAGGAGACAAAGGTCACGCCGAACGACCCCGAGCCGACACACCGTGATCTGAAAATGGAGCAGCCATTCTGGTCGGCGATGGCGACTAGCCTGACGACTTATCTGGCAAATCCGTGGATACCCTTCATCCGAGTCCGCGGTGGTGGCGGCGCGTCGACCTCGAAGCCTGCGTAGTAGAGACATGCCGAGTGGCTTTTGTATTAGTGTAATTAGAACTGTAATAGTCTTTGCCTGTGAACAATATTTTGTTGCTTTGAAGGAATGAAAACATATTGAGCCAGTTCGATTTGACTTTGGTTTATTTGTTGTGCGAGTCCCCGAGCGCGACCGCCCTTTAATGGGGTTTACCTTGTGTTTCTGTATGTTTGATTGTTTTAGACTGTTAGTTAGTTATGGTCAACTCGTCGTGGCTTGGTAAGCCAGTCTCTTGGCCAAAGGGTGCTCTATACTTAGCCGTTTTCCCTGACGCGAACGGGGTCAGTTTGGCGAGTCCCCAAGCGTGGTACTTAGCCTTTCTAGTCGCATACCCAAGGTAGGTGAGGACGGAGCGTGTTGTATGTGGCTCGTCTCCTCACCTGGCTCAGAGAGCTAGTCGCGTGGCGAGTCCAGGGCGCGCTCTCGTACTTGGTGTGTTCTCGAGCCGCGTGGGTTTAGACTTGGGCGAGTCCTCAAGCGTGGTACTTAACCGTTCGAGTCGCTGCGCCGAGGATGTAGAGGACCGGTCGCTGTACAAAGCGTTTACGGTTGTCTTGGCCCGGCGGGCCAGTCGAGCGGGGCGACTCCGATGGGGGCTCCAGATTGGAGTTTTTGTGATGACGCAAGGCCCGAATTCCTTAGGTGCCCTTGCGCCGCACTACTTAGCCGTGCCGGTCGTGCAGCCAACAGTTGACTTCTGTGAGTAGCATTATGTTGTAGTTATGAGTGTGATTGGCACAAGACTTGGAGAGTAGACACGATTTGTGCGAGTCAAATGTATTTTATTGCATGGTGGGGGAATACATGTCGGAGTTCTAGGTGTAGAAATTCCTTAGGAGATTTACATTCCACGGCCTCTTGATGTTGAGCTGTCTGTTTCCTCGAACGTCGGTGAGGTAGTAGGCGTCGTTGCCGAGGACTCGCCCAATGGAGAATGGCCCCTCCCATGGGGGAGAGAGCTTGTGCATGCCCTTCTTGTCCTGGATCAGTCGTAGGACCAGGTCGCCTTCCTGGAAGGTGCGAGTCTGGACTTGGTGGCTATGGTAGCGGCGGAGCCCCTGCTGGTAGATGGCAGTGCGGGAGCGAGCTAGGTCGTGTGCTTCGTCGAGCTGGTCGACCCTGTCTCTGCATGCGAGCTCGTTGTCAGCCTCCAAGTAGTTGACAACCCTGGGCGAGTCATGCTCTAAGTTAGTCGGCATGACGGCTTCGGCGCTGTAGACCATGAAGAAGGGCGTGAACCCTGTCGACTAGTTGATGGAGGTGCGGATGCCCCATATGACAGAGGGGAGCTCTTTGACCCAGCATCCCGGAGTTTTCTCAAGGAGAACTTGCAGTCACGTCTTGAGGCCATGGAGGATGCGCTGATTGGCGCGTTCCGCCTAGCCATTGGACTCCGGGTGGACGACTGAGGCGAGGTCGAGCCATATGTTGTGCTCCTCACAGAATTCGGCCATGGCATCCTTGGCAAAGTTGGTGTCGTTGTCCGTGATGATGTTGTGCGGGAATCCGTAGCGGTAAATGAGCTCGCGGAGGAATTTGGTCATGGTCTTCCCATCGCACTTTCGGACTGGCTTGGACTCCACCCACTTGGTGAATTTGTCGACCGCGACTAGGAGATGGGTGTAGCCGAAGGGGGCCTTCTTGAAGGGGCCCACCATGTCTGTGCCCCACATGGCGAATGGCCAGGTGATGGGGATCGTCTTCAGCGCCGAGTTGGGTACGTGCGTCTAGTTGGCGTACTTCTGGCATCCAACACAGCGTTGGACGATGTCGACTGCGTCAACGTGCGCGGTGAGCCAGTAGAAGTCGTGTCGCATGGCCTTGGCGACCAAGGACCTGGCTCCGGCGTGGTGTCCGTAGTCGCCGGAGTGGATTTCTTGGAGGATATTGCGTCCTTCCCCGGGTTGCACACAACGTTGGAACAAGCCTGTTACACTGCGCTTGTGGATCTCGCCGTTGATGATGATGAAGGACTTGAAGCGGCACACGATCATGCATGATTCCGTCTCATCTGCTGGCAGGGTCCCGCTGTCGAGGTAGGCGAGGTATGGCGTGGTCCAGTCGCTTGGTTCTGCGACCACGGTGGGCTCTGGTTGCAGAGGGATCCCGAGGTCGATCTCCTTTGGAGGAGAGACGGAAGGCTTGTGGATGGTGTTGAGGAAGACACCTGCGGGTGGAGTTTGGCCGAGCCGACCCAATGCGGAGAGGGCTTCAGCCTCCTTGTTCTTGCGCCTATCGATCGATTCAACAAAATAGCCGGCGAAGTGGCCTCCCAGCTGGTCCACTTCTTGGCGGTATGCCGCCATAGTGGGGGATATGGCGTCGCAGGTAACGAAGACTTGCGCGGCGACGAGGTCCGAGTCGCTGTAGCACCGTAGGCAATTGACATTCATCTTCTTGGAGGCTCACATGCCGTGAAGGAGGGCCTCGTACTCGGCCATGTTGTTGGTGCAGGGGGTCAAGTCGAGGTACAACACGTCGCTGAGCTTGTTGCCCGATGAGTATGATTCTTGCCCCTGCTTCGTCCGCGTTCTTTGATCCGTCAAAGTGGAGCGACTAGTAGTGGAGGTATGGCAGCTTCTCTAGCTGTTGTGCCTCTTCCTAGTCGACGAGGAAGTCCGCTAGAGCCTATGACTTGATTGCCTTGCACGGATTATACTTGATGTTGTGGACACCGATTTTGACGGCCCACTTGGCGACCCGCCCAGTCGCCTCACGGTTGTGGAAGATGTCCTGCATTGGCGCGGAGAAGACAACCGTGATTAGGTGTTCTTGGAAGTAGTGCGGTAGTCGTCGCTGGGCTCGGAAGACCGCGTACATAGTTCCTGGTATTGCGGGTAGCGTTACGCGAGTCTATGAGGACTTCCCTGGTGTAGTAGACTAGGCGCTGTAAGAGGTGCTCCTTGCCCTCCTCTGGTTGCTTGATGACCATGACGGTGCTGACGATTCCCTCGAACGTCGCGACATAGACGAGCATCGGCTCCTTGTCGACAGGTGCGGTGAGTAGCACTTCTTTGAGTGTGTTAAGCGCATCGTCTGCCTCTTTGTCCTATTGGAATGTGGGGTTATTGCGCATCAGGCAATAGAGAGGCATTGCCTTCTCGCCCAGTCAGGGGATGAAACGACTGAGAGCCACGACTCGGCCAGCCAGCTTCTGGATGACACGAAGGCACTCGGGTTTGCCGAGCCGTGCGATCGTGTCGATCTTGGTGGGGTTCGCCTTGATTCCTTGCTTGGAGACTACGTACCCTAGTAGCTATCCAGTGGGTACACCAAAGGTGCACTTCCCTGGGTTGAGCTTGATCTTGTACCTTCGCATATTTGCGAAGGTCTTGGCCAAGTGGGCGAGTAGGTCATTCTGGCGATTGGCCTTGACCACCATGTCATCGATGTAGACGTGGATGTTGCAGCCAATTTGGCTCACGAGTCACTCATGCATGCACCGCTGGTAGGTCGCGCCGACGTTCTTGAGGCCAAACGTCATGGCAGTGTAGCAGTAGGCGCCGAATGGCATGATGAACACCATATCCTCCTCGTCCTCGAACGCCATCTTGATCTGTTTGTACTCAGAGTACGCGCCGAGGAAGCACAGCGACTCCGAGATTGTAGTCGAATTGATGATCTGATCGATCCGCGGGAGGACGAACTGCTCCTTAGGGAAGGCACTGTTGAGGTTGGTGTAGTCGATACACATCCTCCAGGTCTTGTTTTTCTTCACGACTAGGACTGGGTTTGCCAGCCACTTGGAGTACTTGATTGACCGGATGAAGCTTGTAGCGGTAGACGCTGCACTTCTTTGGCGATTGCTTGGCTTCATTGAAGGGCCGCAATGATTGCTTGACGGGTTGTGCCTTGGGGTCAGCGTTGAGTTTGTGCTTAGCAAGTTCCCTCGGGACACTAGGCATGTCAGATGGATTACATGCAAAGATGTCACGATTCTCACGGAAGAAGTCGACGAGTGCGCTTTCCTATGCGAGGCTCATGCTTGCCCCGATGGTGACCGTCTGGCTGGAGTTGCCTAGGACCAGCTCGATGGTGCGGGTGTGCGTGGTGGGTTCGAATACGGTCGGCCCGACGTTCTCCGTATTAGGCTTCTTAAGGATTGTGGGGTCGTCTTTGTCGACCCTGCCCGCGTATCTGGCGAGATCTTCTGCGTGGTTGGCCTCCATGGCGATGACGTTGTCCGCGAGCTGTGCGCTTTTTTCCTCGCACTCGATGGCCATGTCGGGGTCGCCGCGGACGGTGATGATGCCGCATGGCCCTGGGAGCTTCATCATGTTATACGCATAATGTGGTGCCGCCATGAAATTGAGAATGCTTTCCGCCCCAAGACGTAGTGGTAGGGGCTGTTGAAGTTCACCAGCTCGAAGACGATCCGCTCGGTGCGGAAGTTGGCTGGTGTGCCAAAGGTAACTGGCAGCATCACCTTGCCGATCGGATACGCGTTCCGACTAGGGACGATGCCGTGGAAGGTGGTGAGGGTCAACTCGATCATCGACTGTGGCAACCTCAATCGCCTGAATGTGTCCATGTAGAGGATATTGATGGAGCTCCCGCGGTCCATAAACGTCTTGGGGAGCCAGTAGTCGCCCACTTTGGGCTTGACTACCAGGGTGACTTTCCCGGGGTACTCGATCCGTGGCGAGTGGTCTTCGTGGCTCCATGTGATGCGCTACTCAGACCAGTTGAGGAAGCGAGGGACGTCGACTTGGGCCACCGCATTGACGGCGATGGCGCGGGCGAGGACCTTCTTCTCACGCTTGGTGCCGAGCCCGGTAAAGGTGTGCAGTGAGCCAACATCGTTGCCAAATGTCCCGCCATTTGGCGGGTTATTGTTGGGGTCCTCCCTTGCGCGCCGTGCCTTCTCGATATCCTTCAGAGAGTGGCAGTCGGCGGTTGTGTGCATGGTAGGCTTCCCATCCCTGCTTTGGAACACATAGGGTTGGTTGCGGAGGGCGGCGGGGTCGAATTTCGGCCTCGATTTATAATTTCCACCGTCGCGGTGCTGGCCTCCATCACGGCAGAAGCTTTTGGGGTGGTGTGGCGCGTAGCCGGCATGGAAGACGAAGTCTACTCGACCGTCACCACGGAGCTTGCTGGTGAGGCGAGTGTTGATGTAGCACAGCTCGCGCTGCCTAACGTTGTCGTGGCTGCTTGGGCGGCAATTTCCACCCGACTCGTCGTTGGTTTCCTGGTTCGGATCTTCCTCCGCGTACCGCTTGGAGATCTCGAGGACGTCAGGGATGTTGTCAAGCGACTTGTACACCCGCTTGATCTTGTTGTCAAGTGGATCGTATCGGCACGAGTTCTTGAAGTAGTGTATCGCCGTCTCCGGGTGGATGCCGGCGGCATTGATCCACAAGTCCTGCCACCGTTGGACCTAGCTGTGGGTCGACTCACAGGGCCCCTGGACACATCGCTCCAGGTCCTCGATGGTGGTGGCGCGGGCGTAGGAGCCCTCGAAGTGCCTGACAAAGGCCTCGCGCATGTCCTCCAAGGAATCGATGCTGTCCGCAGGGGTGTTGATACACTGCCGAGTTGCTCCCTCCATCATCAGGGGGAGGTAGCGAGCGGCGAGAAGGTCGGTGTGGCTGGCGATTCCCATCGCCATGAGGTATGTGTCCAGCCACACAGTTGGATCGTATTTTCGATCTCCTTCGGCTATTTGAAGTTCGCCAGGTATTTCTCGCCTCAGATCATCGGTCCGAAGCATTGGGGGACAACTTGACTGAGGGAGCCTCTTGGATCGCTGTCGTTGCGGTTGGTGAGGGTGTGCCTCAGGTCAATGGGCTGGTGTGCGAGCCAACTCTGGTTGTTGATGATGTGGGTTCGCGCGTCGACTGGCTGCCCGTTGGTGGCAACCGTGTTGTTCAGCGGTCGCGGGTTGTTGGTGGAGAGCGCTGGGTGCGTGACCCGTTCTTGGTGCTGCAGGGGCTCGAGGGGCGGGCAGTTGAGGGTGTTTGCCATCGATGGGGCCGCTCGAGGCCGCCTTTCTTCTGGAGGAGTGGGAGTACATGCGCCCCCGCGAGTCGGCTCCTGCGGCTTGCTGCTCGACGGCTTTGTCTAGTAGGGCCTTGGCATACTGGATTTGCAGCGCGTCTTCCCCTGTGATGTTGAGGTTGGCGACCGCTGCCTGCCCCGCGATGACGTTGTCCACCGGGGTGGAGTACAGCGGGAGGCCGTTCGCGTCCCGCTCTTGCAGAGAGATTGTAACACCCCCGGTCAGTCCGGACAGACGACTTCACTTCTGGCAGCTCAATAGGATCTCTAGACTAGCCCCACAGACCAACACTAGTCTTTTCTGCGCACTTTGTCCTCACTCATGTGCACCCGGTTACCCACTTCCCGGTCGGTCACCCATCCTAGAATTGCTCTAGGCCAAGCACGCTTAACCTTAGAGTTCTTTTCGAATGAGATTCCGGAAAAGAAGTTGCAACTTGTTGGTATGGGTTTCCTATCAATCCTATTGAGCCATGCGCCAGGGTCTCACATACACCCACCCTTATAAGATCGACGTCCTCGTCGATCAACCACAAGCCAGGAACGCCCCCTCTTGGCACACGTCTGTGCGTCCAGTGTCGGCACATGTGCCATGCCGTGTCCACTCCGGGCCACACGCTCCATGCGCCACATGTCCGCCACTGACCCGCACATGCCCGTTTAACCGTGAGGGTCGGCTCTGATACCAATTTGTAACACCCCCGGTCACTCCGGACCGACGGCTGTCACTTCTGGCAGCTCAATCGGATCTCTAGACTAGCCCCACAGACCAACACTAGTCTTTCTGTGCACTTTGTCCTCACTCATGCGCACCCGGTTACCCACTTCCCGGTCGGTCACCCATCCTAGAATTGCTCTAGGCCAAGCACGCTTAACCTTAGAGTTCTTTTCGAGTGAGCTTCCGGAAAAGAAGTTGCAAATTGTTGGTATGGGTTTCCTATCAATCCTATTGAGCCATGCGCCAGGGTCTCACAGAGATGAGAACTCTCGGATAGTTGAGAGGGGGCACGCGGGAAGGTGGCGGTGGGGGAGCTCCACTCGATGGCGCTCCTGGTGGCGGACAGGCGCTAAAGCCTGGTGGTGCATTCTTGCAGATCACCTGCTCGGCCACGCGAGCGGGATCTTTGGCTTCGTCGAAGTTCAGGGCGCAACCCTGAACGGTAGGGTTCATGCACGTCCTGATGCGGCGCTGGTGGTAGAGTGATAGCTCCTGCACTGTGGCCTACTCGAGGCGAAATTTTTCGCTCGACTTGCTCCTTTCGCACCGCCTCCTTCGGGCACAGGCGGGCTTCCTCGACCTCCCCCGCCGTCGCGGTCGGCGAGATCGGCATGGAGAAGGGGTCTAGCGGGGCGCTCGTGATGCTCTCCATGTAGGTCGCGATGAAGTGACCGGATCCGGCGTGGAGGTCGCTGGAATTCTCCGACCGGGAGTCGGAGTCAAAGATCCCAAGGATGGATGGATCCTCGAAATCCCCAACATTGGAGACTCGCGTGATGGAGCCTTCTGGCGATGCGGCGACGATGGATCCGGCGACCGAGGCTGGGGTCGCCGAGTCGGCGTCGTTGTGGAGGGCCGGGTCATCTGCGACCGCATTGGTCTCGACCACATCACTGTTGGCCGAGTCGTACTCGGAGGCGAGGCGGTGGATGGTGTGGACCTGGCTCTCAGAGAGCCGACCGCGTGGTGGCGACTCGTCGATGAGCGCCGAATCTTTAGAGACGATGACATCCGTGAAGCCGGCGAATAGGTTGATGGAGCCGACCGGCATGATGACACTATGCGTGACCGGACACGACGACAGAACATAGCAGTTGGGCAAGATCTGAAGGATCTCGTCGTACGCGATCATGCGATCGGTGGCGATCGATCGGTTGATCGGCAGGTAGGGTCTCGCCGCAGAACTCAGAACTGACCGACTAGGCCAAACGGTGGGCGCCACTTTCGTGGGAATGGCCACGGCAGATGCTGCGATTGGCAGGGAGTAGTAGAACAAGGGGTAAGGGCGGCCAGCCATCTGCCGTGTGAGATGAGGGTGGAGACACAAGGTTTTACCCAGGTTCGTCCTCCAGAGGGAAAAGACCTACTCCTGCTAGATTGTATTATCGAGAGATTACAAGTGGCGAGCTCGGCGATTAGGCGGTGAGTCGATGGGGTATCTGATGGAACGTAAGTGCTATGCATACCCTAGGGAGGTTTATATAGGGGTACCTTGCTAGGGTTTACAGATCTACAACCGAGTTAGATAAGGACTCGGAGGGTTTTGACCTAATCCAACTAGGCCTAGATATGCTTCTGGGCCTTTAGCTTCCAGTCGCCTGGCTCCTTCTTGGGTCGTGATCCAGTCGCCGTCCTGCAGGCCCACTCGCTGGGAGTATATTCCATTAGGGAACATCCTGCTGGGTATACCCCACTCGGCATATCCCCATCAGCGTGTCTATTCATCAAGTAGTTGTAATAGTTTTTGTTGGTGGAGGACAATCATGAAGCGGCGCCATTGACCTTGACGCCACGCCGGTGATGATGGTGATCATGTTCGTGCTTTGGATATGAAGATAAAAGGCACAAGAAGAAAGGCCATATCATATCACATATTATGAATTGCATGTGATGTTAATCCTTTTATGCATCTTGTATTGCTTAGAATGCGACAGTAGCATTATAATATGGTCCCTCCCTCTAAATATCAAGTAATAAAGTGTTCATCCTTAGTAGTCACCGTTGCTAAGACTCATCATTTTGAAGCACCACATGATGATCGGGTGTGATAGATTCTACATGTGCATACAACGGGTGCAAGCCAATGTTTCACATGCAGATACTAAGGTTAAGCTTGACGAGCCTAGCATGTACAGACATGGTCTCGGAACACGGAATACCGAAAGGTAAAGCATGAGTTATATGATTGATATGATGAACATGTTGACTGTTCGCCTTTGAAGCTACATCATCTCTCGTGATGATCGGACTTGGTGTAGTGTATTTGGTTTGTGTGATCACTAAAACAATGTGAGGGATGTTGTTTTGAGTGGGAGTTCACCTAGTTAATTTAAGAATTAAATATGAACTCAATTTATCATAAACTTACTCTAAACTCTTTGTAAATATGTTGTAGATCATGGCGGCTCTTACCATCAATTTTAATGCGTTCCTAGAGAAAGAAAAGTCGGAAAACAATGGAAGCAACTTTGCAGACAAGTTTCGCAACTTTAGGATTGTCCTCAATGATGGTCAGTTGGCCTATGTGCTAGATGCACTGCTGGGTGACCCACCTGTAGATGATACTACCGATGAGGTAAAAAATGTTTACCTCACTCGGAAGAATCAATACTCCACAGTTCAGTGTGCCATCTTGTACGGTTTGGAACCGGAGCTTCAGAAGCGCTTTGAGAACCGTGACCCTCATGCTATTATCAATGAGCTCAAAATGATATTTGAGACTCAAGCGGCCGTGGAAAGCTATGAAGCCTCCGAGAAGTTCTTTAATTGCAATATGGAAGAGGACAACTCCGTTAGCAAAATGTCTGGGCACGCGAATAAACTCGCAGATTTGGGAATAACGGTTCCTAATGCATTGGGTATTCATCGTGTCCTCCAATCACTGCCACCTAGTTACAAGAACTTTGTGATGAACTACAACATGCAGCACATGGATAAGTCATTGCATGAACTCTTATCCATGTTGAAGTCTACGGAAGTGGAGATCAAGAAAGAGAACCAAGTGTTGATGGTCAATAATACCACCAATTTCAAGAAGCAAGGCAAGCCTAAGAAGAAGGGTAACTTCAAGAAGGGCGGCAAGAAAGTTGCCGCGCCTACCAAGAAGCCCAAGGCTGGTCCTAAGCCTGTAACAGAGTGCTTTTACTGCAAGGGTGAAGGTCACTGGAAGCAGAATTGCCCCAAGTACCTAGCAGATCTGAAGAAGGACAACATCATGAAGAAAGGTATATTCGATATACATGTTATTCATGTGTATCTTACTAGTAATCATAGTAGTGCCTGGGTATTTGATACTAGTTTGGTTTCTCATATTTGTAACTCGAAACAGGTGTTGAGGAATAAGTGAAGACTAGCAAGAGACGAGGTGATGATGCACATTGGAAATGGCTCCAAGGTTGATGTGATCGCCATCGTCACGCTCCCTCTTCATCTACCGTCGGGATAAGTTTTAAGTCTAAATAATTGTTATTTGGTGCCTGCATTAAGCATGAACATTATTTCTGGATCTTGTTTATTGCGAGATAGTTACTCATTTAAGTCCGAGAATAATGGTTGTTCGATTTATATGAGTAATATATTTTATGGTCATGCGCCTGAGATGGATGGTCTATTCTTATCAAATCTCGATAGTAGTGATACACATGTTCATAATATAGATGCTAAATGAATGAAACTGAATGATAATTACACATACATGTAGCACTGCCGTCTTGGTCACATTGGAGTGAAGCGCATGAAGAAACTCCATTCCGATGGACTTCTTGAATCACTTGAAATATGCGAAGCATGTCTGATGGGAAAAATGACTAAGACAACATTCTCTGGAATGATGGAGCGAGCTACGGACTTATTGGAGATCATACATACTGATGTGTGCGGTCCAATGAGTGTGGCATCGCGCCGAGGATATCATTATATTCTTACGTTTACGAATGACTTGAGTAGATATAGGTCTATCTACTTTATGAAACGCAAGTCTGAAACTTTCGAGAAGTTTAAGGAATTCCAAAGTGAAGTAGAAAATCAACGTAACAAGAAGATCAAGTTTGTGTGATCTGATCGTGGAGGTGAGTATCTAAGTTATGATTTTGGCATGCATTTGAAGTAATGCGGAATACTTCCACAACTGACACCGCCGGTAACACCACAGCATAATGGTGTATCTAAATGCCATAATCGAACTCTCTTAGATATGGTTTGTTCTATGATGTCTCTTACAGATTTACCGTTATCATTTTGGGGTTATGCATTAGAAACAACCACATTTACTTTAATAGGTCACTATCTAAATCCGTTGAAATGACACCGTATGAATTGTGTTTTGGTAAGAAACCTAAGTTGTCGTTCCTTAAAGTTTGGGGTTGCAAAACTTATGTAAATAAGTTACAAACCGACAAGCTTGAACCCAAAGTGGAAAAATGCGTCTTAAGAGGATACCCTAAAGAAAAAATTGGGTATTACCTGATATCATATATCCGAAGGCAACGTTTTTGTTGCCAAGAATGGATCCTTTCTTGAGAAGGAGTTTCTCTCGACAGAAGTGACTGGAAGGAAAGTAGAACTCGATGAGGTTGTTGAACCTTCTCTCGGATTTGGGAGTAGAGCAGCAACGGAAGATGTTCCTATGACGCCTGCACCAATAAGAGAGGAAGCTAATGATAATGATCATGAAACTTCAAACGAAGTTACTACAGAACCTCACAAGTCAACAAGGGTTTGTACCACTCTAGATTGGTATGATCCTGTTATGAATGTCATGTTGGTGGACAAAACCGACAACCCTGCGACGTATGAGGAAGCAATGATGAGCCCAGATTCTAACAAATGGCAAGAATCCATGAAATCCAAGATTGGATCCATGTATGAAAACCAAGTGTGTACTTTGGTGGACTTACCGGATGGCCGCAAGGCTGTCGAGAAGAAATGGATCTTCAAGAAGAAAATAGATGTTGATGGTAATGTAATCATCTATAAAGCTCGACTTGTCGCGAAAGGGTTCCGACAAATTCAAGGAGTTGACTATGATGAGACTTTATCACCGGTAGCGAAGCTAAAGTCTATGAGGATTTTGTTAGCAATCGCTGCATATTACAATTATGAGATATGGCAGATGGATGCCGAAACGGCATTCCTCAATGGTTACATTGAAGAAGAGTTATATATAGTACTACCCAATTTTTTTTCGATCCTAAAGATACTAACAAGGTATCCAAACTTCAACGGTCCATCTATGGATTGAAGAAAGCATCCCAGAGTTGGAATCAACATTTTGATAAGGTGATCAAAAACTATGGATTTATACAAACTTATGGAGAAGCTTATATTTACAAGAAAGTGAGTGGGAGATATGTAGAATTCCTAGTACTATATGTGGATGACATATTGTTGATTCGGAATCATATAGAACTTCTTAGAAGTGCAAAGACTATTTGAATAATAGTTTTTTAATGAAGGATCTTAGCGAAGCTGCATACATTTTAGGCATCAAGATTTATAGAGATAGATCAAGATGCTTAATAGCACTTTTACAAAGTACATACTCGAAAAAGGTTCTAAAGAAGTTTGGAATGGAAAAAAGCAAGAAAGGGTTCTTGCCCATGTTTCCCAATACGACATTGAGTAGAAGATAGAGAAAGGATGACAAAACTCCCTATGCCTCAGCCATAGGTTCTATCATGTATGACATGCTATGTATAAGACCATATATTGCATATGCTGGTAGTTTGACTAGGAGATATCAAAGTGATCCAGGAGTGGATCACTGGATAGCTGTAAAAAATATCCTAAAGTACTTGTGAAGTACTAAGGATATGGTTCTTTCTTATGGAGGTGATGAAGAGCTCGTTGTAAACGGTTACACCGATGCTAGTTGGAACACCGATCCGGATGACTCTAAGTCACAGTCTGGATACGTATTTACTTTGAATGGTGCAACAGTGAGCTGGAGGAGTGCTAAGAAAGGTGTTATGGCGAGATCTTTAACTGAATTAGAATGCATATCTACTTCAGAGGCTTCACAAGAGGTGATATGGATGAAGGAGTTCATTACGGAGCTTGGTGTGGTCCCTAGTGCGTTGGACACGATGGACATCTATTGTGACAACTTGGGTGCCATAGCCAATACACAGGAGCCAAGGTCACATAAGAAGCTGAAGCATATCAAGCTACATTTTCATGCTATTCACGAGCATGTCCAAGATGGTGACATAAACATTTGCAAAGTATACACATATCTGAATGTGGAAGATCCGTTGACTAAACCTCTCCCTAGAGAAAAGCATGACCAACACCAGAACGCCATGGGTGTTAGGTATATTTCCATCTAATCTAGATTATTGACTCTAGTGCAAGTGGGAGACTATTGGAGATATGCCCGAGACACAATAATAAAAATGGTTATTATTATACATTTGTGTTTATGATGAATGTTTGCATAACATGCTATAATTGTATTAATCGGAAATATTAATACTTGTGTGTTTTGTGAACATAAAAGAGTCCCTAGTAAACCTCTTGTTAAACTAGCTTGTTGATTAATAGATGATCATGGTTGCCTGATCATGGACATTAGATGTTATTAATAACAAGATCATGTAATTAGGAGAATGATGTGATGGACACACTCCTATAGTTAGCATACCATAATATCAAGTCATTTAGAATTTATTTGCTATAAGCTTTCAAATACATAGTAACCTAATATTTTGACCATGAGATCATGTTAATCACCATCACCGTATGGATGCTTTGATGACATCAAACACCACTTCCATAACTGGGTGGTTATAAAGGTGGCATTAGGTATTCTCAAAGTATGTGTTGAAGCACATGGATCAAGAGTGGGATTTGTCCATCCATATGACAGATAGATATACTCTGGGCCCTCTCGGTGGAATGTCATCCAATTGGATTGCAAGCATGTGACTAGGTCACAAGGGATGTCATATCACGAAACTAGTAAAGAGTACTTATCAGTAATGAGGTTTAACTAGGTTTAGAGATACCGATGATCAAACCTCGGATAAGTAAAGTATCACGCGACAAAGGGAATCGGTATCATATGTACATGATTCATTCGATCATGGAGTCATCGTAGAAATTGTGGGAGCCATATGTATTTCCATATCCCTCTATTGGTTATTGATCGGAGAGGTGTCTCGATCATGTCTACATAGTCCACGAATTGTCGTGGTGGTGTCACGGCAGATGCCATGGGTAGGCTTAGGTTGGGGCCGAATGGACGCTTGAGGTAACCGGGGAGGGAGTGCACGGTCTTGCTGCACACGAAGAACATGAAGAACTCTCCACACTTAGGATTTTTATTGCTCCAAGAAGTTTACAAGTGCTCTTAGAGCTGTTCAAGAATAGCCTCAGGGAACTCGTTTCCTACTTGGTCCAACCTCCCTAAACCCTAGCTATGCCCATCCTTATATAGGCGATGGCCCGCTAGGTTACAACTTTGGATCCAAGGGTTACTGTTTGGATCTTTGTCCTTACTGTGCGGGCCGGGTCATAGGCTAGCCCTGAGCCCTTGACCCAGTCCACAAAGCTATACAACCAACGGTCTTCTCGTACATAGCCGCCAGCTCTTGGTGTCACGCGGTGCCTTTGTATGTCATCCCTTTCTTTTGGCGTCACCCGGCTCCTTTTATGTCACCCGGCGTCGCCCTTCTCTGTTGACCATGCTTTACCATGGTCCCTCCCGAATCTCACTCAGAAAGCTGCCACGCGTCCTTTCTGACTCGGCCTTCCCTCGTGAGACCGGCTAGTCACTTCCTGCAAGGTAAACATATTTGTCCTATGTGGGCCGACATAGTTCTTATGTGGGCCACACATAAGCTTCGTATCCTGGCCGTTAAGACCCGGCCAGAGATTTCTTTGACTCCGCATAAGCCAAGTTGGGTAATGTTTTACCCCTTATGACCCTACCGGGGGTTATCCCGCCGACATTAGTCCCCGAAGCTGGTGAGGCCTAGCAGTTCTTGCTGTTAGGCGTATCCAGGTTCCTTTAATGTAGTTGGAACTTCTCTTTTCACTTTGCATTTATTATGTAGGACGCTCTATTTGGTGTAACCTCTATCTTTGTCGAGTCTCTTTTGTCCTTTCCGAGTCTCATCTTTGACTTTCCGCGCCATCCTTGCCTCGTGCCGAGTCATTTTTGCTGTTGCCGAGTCATTTTGGGCTTGCCTTAGTCACTGACAGGTTGTAATCATGATTGCTTGCCTCAAATTTTGTCTGAAATCCTGACCGCACAGTGACGGTGGCGCAGTTACTCCCGTCACTGTGGCAGTTCCATCGCTCAGCACCTCGTGTCCTGCTCAGCGTGACGTGGCTTTGGATTTTCTGTGTATCACGTACACGTGGCGCTTGCTGATGCGCTCACTCGGACGGGTACACGGCAAAACCGTGGCCACACACGATAGAGGGATGCCGCGCCTAGGGTTTTTGCTCCCCTTAAGTAGGGGCGCGGGAACTTAACCGCCCCCGATGGTTCAGTTCCCCCCTTGCATTCTTCTTCCTTGGTCCTCTCAATCTAGAGATGCCCCAGTGTTGTTCCTCTTTCTTGCTTCACCGCTCCAACGATTCTCTCCTCCTTAAAATTCCCCGAAGGGTACCTGCATTTCCAGGCCTCTTCTAACGGTGGAAGAACCCGAGAATCTCAAGGTCATGGACGCGCGCGACGACAGAGAGGAAGTGGAAGAGGACGAGGCTACCGACGAGCGCGGTGATTGGGAAGGCTCCGAGGTCACCGTGGTGGAACTCGAGTGGTTGCGCTCCACCAGGCGTATTCCACTTGAGGTCGATTGCCGCCTCACCGTCGGTGAGAATTCCCCTAAAACTGAGCCCAATGATCGGGTGGTCTTCCTTTCTCATTTCGAGCGTGGTTTTGCTCTTCCTGTTAGTTATTTCTTCAAGTTTTTTATTTCCACTTTTCACCTGCAAACCCATCATCTCTCCGCCAATGCTATTGGCTCTCTTTCGTGTTTTATCTCTCCCTGTGAAGGCTATCTTAGTCTTTGGCCCACTGTCCTTCTCTAGGCCAAATATTTCAATTTCCGAATCCAAGTTGTCCCTGACCCTGGCGTTCCCCATTCTGAGAATAGGCCACCAGGTGTGGTGCTGCAAGCATCACGCCCAGGAGGGATTCCATATTCCCCCGGGTCACCGGCATCGGTTCTTGCAAAAAGTGGCATAGAACCTTTTTCTATGTCAAAAATAGCGGGTCCAACGAATACATTCGGCTTCCCCTCTTCAAGGACGAGGTTCCCAACAAAGAGCTTTGGAAACTCGACCCGCGAGACAAGAACAGAGCGGTGAATGAGATTCATGGGATTATCGAGAGGTTCCTTGACCCGGAGGAGAACTTCCATCTGACCGAGGAAGACCTCATGTGCGCCTTCATCTCCCGCTGACTCAGTCCCATTCAGGCCAGAAGCCACAAGATGTGCTTCATGAACGGTCCCCGTGATCCTACTCGGCACTCCACCCTTGATCTCTCCAACGATTCAGTGGCCCGCCGTGCTAGGTCAATCTTTAAGATGAACTTAGCGGAAAACTGGGCTTGGAGTTGTCCTCCTTTCATCTGAGATAGGCTTGTCCCGTGGGTAAGAATCCGAGTAACTGATAGACTCCGACATACTTTATCCGGCGCCTACTCGCCGTTCTGTCCTTTTACTGATCTCATTCTGTTTATCTTTCATAGAATCTTGTGCATCAAGTCGATGACAGCATCGTCCCTCCTGGCGATTATCTCGATGACCGATCGGATGAAGATAAGGTCGAGCATGACCTGGAGTGTTTTATAACGATCCCGCACGCTGCCGCTGCTCCTGCTCCGGGTAAGAACTTTACTCGAAATCCTTTGCGGGATTGGTCAGATGATGACGATGTGGATTGTGAAGTCCTGGAGGTACTTGTCCTTTAACCTAACCTTTTGGCTTGACCCATTGAGCTTTGCATTTACTGATGCAGCTGGCCAGGTACACGAGGATCCTCCTCTTGATACCGGTGGATACGGCAAGATCCCTGCTATCAAGCCGAATAAGCGGGGCAGGACTTCCTCCAACACTCAGCCTTCCAAGAAGCGCCGAGTCGATATCGCTGCACCCCCTGAAGCCACATCTTCCTAGCCTCGCAACACTACTATGCGTCGGGTTGTTCGTTGTGCTCCGCGCGACCGGCCATCTTCGGGTAACTTTCACTGACTGTTACCTTTCGTTTTTCTCTTTTGTGTTTGTTTCCTTACAGACTTTTGTTTTTATTTCCAGTGTTGCTTTGTCCGCTAACCAGGCAGCCCCCAGCATGACCTCTTGCATGTCAAAGCCCGTTTCTCCTCCTCGTGCTGATCCAGTTCTAAAGAGCCCCGTTTGGGTCACTTCCCCCAGAACTGAGGTTCCCGAATCTCAGAGTGAGGCTGATCCGGTAACGTGTCCGTCGGAGGACACTCGGCCTCCTTCTCCTGTTGCCCTTTCTGATCCAAACTTGGGACCCGTCACTAGCAATATCGGTGCCGAGTCCACCCAGAACACTCCTGTCATAGTTCCTCCTGTTGTTGATCCACCAGTTGACCTTGATATTGCTCCCTGCCTGTTGTCGAGTCTGCTCATTCGGCTCCGTTGTCTGCACAAACTAGTACCAGAACTGCTCCCCCTGCCTCTACTGTCCATGATAAGACCTGGCATGTTCTTCAAGGCCAAACTCGCTCTACGCCCATCAATCCATCAACCTCCAATCAATTGACCTTAGTCTACGCCCCAGGCTCTACTCCGCAGATTTGGCCAACACCACCAACAAAGACACCTTCTCCGGCGGGTCCGTTGGGCTAATATGCCGCTGCTGTGTCTGGCGGCGTTCCCAGGGCGAGAACCTTGCATGCTAGCGCTGCTGCTACCCGTGCCGGAGTGGGGGATAACTTGAAGAGAGGGCAGGTCCTTATTCGGACACTCAGTGGGCAAGGCCTTGGCTCCGCAGAGCACTTTTCCCTAGATTGGAATGCTGCAGGCGACCAAGAGGCAAGCTCGGGCTCTGGCCAGCAGCTGCAATTGGGCCCCAAGATCGTCTCTGAGATGACCCAGTAGGCCATCACACTGATGGTCCGATAAGATCAGGTGAACGAGGTATGTGATATCATTAATCTTTTGTGTACTAAGTATTTTTATATTCATACATGTTCCCTAGTCCCCGAGGTTACTACCGAGTAAGGGACTTACTCGGTTCTAAGCTCTTAGGTAAAACATGCCTTTTTCTTTCTTCTTGACAAGATCCCATGATGAAATTTCGGTCCTTAGCCCCTAAGGTTACTGCCGAATAGGGGACTTACTAGGCTATAAGCTCAACCATTTGCATACATCCTTTCCACTTTCTTCCGGGATAGAATTACTTGATCTACTGAGTATTCTCTCATTAGATCTCTTTCATGTAGATCACGCATAACGAGTGTACCAAGGTACATCAGGATCTGCTAATGGAGTATCAAAAGCTTGAAGTTGCTCACCAGGATCTAAAGGCCGAGGTTCAGGGCCAAGGTATTTTTCTTACCCGGCTTGCTTTTACTTAGCAGTTCTTTTTTGTTCTGTCCTCTTGAATTTTCCACGCTATTCTTTCCACATCTGCTTCCCAATCCACCATTGACACGATGCACAAGCAGATCAGCGACGCTGAAAATAACGCCCTTTTCCTTAGAAATCTTGTGACTGCCTAGCATTTGTGTTTCCTTATTTTCCATTTTTATCTCGGCAAGGCCGAGATGGTTTGCTATTACTGACGAGTCACATATTCCGAATAAGTAGACCAGCACCAGGTCGAGCTCCAGAAGGAGCGACACGAGGTGACTCGGCTGAAGCAGCAAGTGGCAGACATGGAGCAGAAGCACAAATCCGAGTTGGAGGGCCTGCGCCAGGAGCTCGCCGAGAAATATGAGAAGCATGCCGCCAGTGCTAAGAAAACGAAGCAATTTCTCAAGGATGCTGAGTCAGCAGTGGAATCAGCTCATCAGAATCTAGATGCTCTTCAGTCCAAGGCAAAGACCTGGCAGACTAAGCTCGGCATGATCAATACTTTCATCTATAGTGAGTTCCTACTCTTTTCATTGTCCTCTTATCCTTACTCTTCACTTCTTTTTCACTATTTTTGATGCTCCTCTATTTTTGCAGAGAACTTCTTTAAAGCCGACATGTTTGCCTTAAGGGCTATGAAGAAAGTGCGAGCCGAATCTGGAGCCCCAGCAGATGGCGAGATCACCATCGACGAGCATCTTGCTACCCTCTCAGAGCGTGTGACCACATTGAAGTCATGTGGTGTCGACCTACTTAAGTCGGCTATCCATGCATTCAGGATGCTCTGGCCGGATGAGGATGCGCCTACGTGGTTGAGCCTCTTGCTGCTAAGATGTTACTCACCAAATAAAGACTTGATCAATGGCATGAGTCGGCTGGCCGTGTCGTGGCGGATAAGGCCCTGGCATTCGTGCTCTCATGGTATGAGGATATCAATCTTGATGTTCTCCAGCATATGAGGCCCGAAGGCAAGTGGATCCATGATCATGATCTCATCAAGAAGCATCAAGAGTGAGCCTACGCAATGGTAGAGTACGCTCTAGTGCTGTCAACACCCGGATTTTTAATCCCAGATTCCTGTTATGCCATACATCGCACTCCCAGGATTACCATTTTTGCGAGACATAACAGATTTGGATACCACAGTACATCATCCATTACAAACCATACATAAGGTCTTACACAAATAAGGATCTCATGATCCAGTTCTTAATACAACTCAAGCAGCGGAATAACGTAGTAAAAAAAGTAGCGTAGGCGAAGCTTCATCTTCGGGGTCACAGGCAATGCTGACGATGGGAGATGATCCTAGTTGTCGTAACCTTCCTGGGGTCCTTCGTCTTGGTACTCCTCTTCATAGTCTGGCCACGGGAATAGCCAGGGACAAAGCCATGAGTACTCTTTAAGTACTCAGAAACTAATACTAACAAGTGAAGGGGTTTTTTGTAATAGGACACTAAGCTCTAGGGTTATTTTGCAAAATGCCAGATTTACCTCTACTAAGTTCAGAAGCAAGAAAATCTAGTTGAAATTTTATAACACCTAAGTGGGAACTTGTATTTCATATCACAACTCTATTGTGGTCAAGTCAAAATCTCAATGCATTTCACAAGTCATTTTGAAAACATCTGACAGGGGAATAGTATGGCCACTCCAACTGTCCATAACCGCGAACGTGGCTATTCGAATAGTTTGACACTCTGCAGAGATTGTACACTTTCACCACAACATTCGATACATCCGTCAGGAACAAATCCTCAATTCACCATACTCAGTATGCGAATAATCAATCCTAACCTTTCAATTACACGCCCTAGTATAGGCACCTATCGTGTGAGTTTGGCCTCCCAACCATGACCAACTGTCATCTTGGGTACTACACAGGTGGACAATCTTCACAAGGTAGCCTCATCTCAGACCTTGGCCGTGAGGGAACCCATACTAAGGTATATAAGTTTCCATTCAAGCCCTACCCAATTTTCGGGTATTGTGGTTATACGGTAAAATTGGAATGGTATCGCATCCAGACAACCATCAGTTTTATAAAGGGCTAAGGCTCATGCCTCAACATTTTCATCATCAAAATCATCTGGTTTTCGGAAACACATGTCAAAACATCTCAGTAGAATGACTCATCATTCTAAGGTTTTCATAACCATTTTCCACCAAGTATTCCCATCTAAAGTTGATCAAGTTTTATGCTTAGCACTAGCATCTACAAGTGGGGGTGAGTACTAATGAGGGGTGGTAAACAAGTGGAGTTTAACTAAGTACATGTACAATCTCATGCCTTAGGATTATCTAGCTTAAGCCAAATTTAATGCTCTTTATGGAACCTTCAATTATCTTCCTAGAATCTACAAGTCACTTAAGTAAACTCTAAGAAATAGCTTTGATAAAGAAATAAAGTAGAAAGCTTGCAAGTAAAACTAGGAGGGGGTATCAACACATATGTCTAACCAAGCATGCTTAGTGCATTCAATAGGTTATCTAACTTTCATAATTGCAAGTGTTAGCTTGCCTTGAGCAGAGCAGTGGTTGAAGTTCTCCTCGGCTTATTCTTCGTAGTATCCTCCTTCCTCCTCGTATCCTTGGTCGGTACTAGCGTCTATGAATAAATACGAGGTACACAATCACCAAACAATACTTAACTATTTTCAATCATCACACAAAGGTTCTATAGATGATCTAGCATCATCACTAATATCACAAGAATAAAGCATTTGTCATATTTATTTATTTTTAGAAAAGTAATTTCTACTCATTGAAAAACTACTTAAGATTTAATATTCTCCAACTCAAACATGGGATCATGTTGACACATGTCATCACAACATATTTCAGTACATGGGAATGTGATTTAAAGTGGTGTCACAATTTAATAAGGTTTAACCTTTTATTTTAAATATAATAAAGTGACTAGAAATGCCTATGTGGCATTCTTTTGTTACTTGAACATTATTTCTATAAGTAAACCCATATGTTTTTATATATTCTGAAAGGTATGATAAAATGTGATTTTTGAGAGTTGGAATCAACTAAAAAACTATTATGGTTGAAATTTGAAAAATGTTTGAATCCAAAAAAGCTTCTGACTTGTTATTTTTACCAAGGTTGATCTACAGGTCCAAATGATTTGAATCCAACGGGCTTGGATTAAGCATTTCAATACCTTTCTAACAAAATTGGTTTCATGAAATTTGGTTCACTGAATCGAGCTGGGTTGATTTTTGAAACTAGGTACAGAACTATGTTTGAACTTAAAAAGAAAAAGCTAAATTCAAATGAGTGGGCTGCGCGGGAAGGGTTATTGGGCCGGCCCAGTGTTACTCCACAGCACGGGGCACAACTGATAGGGGGGTCTATAGTTCAGTGGCTCATAAAACGCGAAGCGGTATGGGGTGATGTGGTGCGTTGGATTAGAAGTGAGATCAACGGCTGAGGGTCGTCGTCGACGATGAACATGTCACCAGCGAGCTCGAACCCTAGCGGCTCGGTGGGGGTACATTGGGGTCATACCGGGGCTCCAGTGATGACGACGAGGCAGGCAAACGACGAAGTCGACCACGACGAACTCAGGGGTGGTCGCGGCAGCTTTGGGGGTGGTCGAAATCAACGGCTCCCTTCTTCTCCAGAGGCGGCCTCCTCCGGCGCAATTCCGGTGAGCTGCTTCTCCTCGTGCTCCGGCTAAGGGGTGGAAGGATCAGTGAGGTGAGGGGAGTGAGATGGTGTTAAGAAATCGAGCGGGGGTCGTCCCCTTTTATAGGCTCGACGGCGAGACCGAGAGGGATGGGCAGGCGACGGTGGCGACACGGCTACGGGCGGCTAGAGGCATGGCTAAGGTTGGCGATCGACGGGCGGTCTCCTGGCGATGCTCTAGAGCATAAATGCGCGTGTAGGGGCGGTGGCATATGGTCGGGAACGCGCGGTGCTCTGCGAGGCAGAGGCGGCGAACTCCGCGGCGAGCGGTGTCTACGAGGTACAGGCGGTGAAACGAACATGTCTGGTGGTCTCCTGGGACGGTGGGGTGCATGCTGGCGGGCGGCGAGAGCTCGAGGTGGTCGGGTTGCGTGGGAACGACGCGTGCTCTGCGGTGCGCGTCGGCATGGTTGACAGCGGCATGGGCGCGGCGTTCCTGGTGGTTCCGGTTGCTGTCTTTGGGCTAGGGCTGGTCGAGAGGGGGCGGTGAGGCATGGGCTTCATGCTAGACAAGGTTGGCACGGCTAGTTCTTCTCCTAGCTTGCTGTCCACACTAGGGTGACATGTGTGCTCTCGGCCTGCTCACCATTGATGGCATTGGCAATCTCACAGTGGTGCTAGAGGTTAGTTAAGGGTTCTAGATGATCTACTAAGGCTAGCTGTAACCAGAGAGGGAACAAGGTTGGCCCAAAACACTGCTCAACATAGTGTTTTTGATTTTGTTGATTTGAATCTGCAACCTGTTTGATGAAATGGCCGCATGAACTTGAGTTTTGAATTTTGAAAAGATTTTTGGTGGGTGTGCTAGGCATGTGTTGAGGGTTCTGTGGATGGTTGGGTTTTGAAAATTGAGCTTGTTTGAGTGGTTTTTGAAATAGTGGGATCTTCCCATATGAAATAGATTCAATTTTAAAGTGTCACTTAAACTAAGCATTTGAATGTTTTTGGATGATCACAAAGTGGGCCTTGGTACCTTATTATGAGTACTATCAAGGGGTGCAAAGATCCATATATGTTTCTGTTAAGTTCTGAAAGTTAGGGATAGCCAAAGTAGGCATGGGAGTTAATTTGGCCAAAGTGACCATTCACCTAATTTGTTTGTTTTGACTTGTTTGCCTTTGGGAAAAGTTTGGGGATTGTTTAGATGATGTTTATTTCACCTAAGAATCATTTTACAAGCAAAGAAACACAGAACCAAGGCAATTCAAAAGAATCCAAATTTTAATACTCACACATATGAATGCTTTCATATTTTTATTTGGAAAAGTTTTTGTTAACCCTAATTTTGATGCTTAGAGTTTGATGATCCAAGTTTAATATTTTTGGGATGTTACAAACCTTCCCCCCTTAAACAAAATCTCGTCCCGAGATTTTAAAAAGGATGAAAAAGATTACCTAGGATTTGAAGAGATCGGGAAACTCCGTCCTGATGTGATCTTCGCGCTCCCAGGTAGCTTCTTCTTCCGTGTGGTTGCTCCACTGAATCTTGAGAAACTTGATGCTTCGGGTTCTGGTAGTTCTAAAGGATTCTTCCAAAATACGGATGGGTACTTCAGGATAGGTCAGGTCATCGTTGATTTCTATGGTCCGATGATCGATATTCTTGAACACTTCAGTCTTCTCTGGAATTTCGAGGCACTTGCGAAGTAATGAGATATGGAACACATTGTGCACGACTGACATTTCTTCTGGCAGTTCCAATTGATACGACACTTCTCCTCGACGGTTCAGACTTGAAGGGGCCGATATATCTGGGGGCTAACTTTCCTTTCATTTGGAAACGCTGCATTCCCTTCAATGGCGACACTTTCAGATACATGAAATCTCCGATGTTGAAAGCGAGGTCTCGACGTCTCTTGTCGGCGTAACTCTTCTGTCTTGACTGGGCTGTCTTGAGGTGCTCAAGAATTTTGTGAATCTTCTCTTCTGCTTCTCGTAGGATGTCGGGTCCGAAAATCTGACTCTCTCCTACTTCTGACCAGTTCAAAGGGGTGCGGCATTTTCTTCCGTACATGAATTCAAATGGGGCCATTTGCAAACTAGCTTGATAACTGTTGTTGTATGAAAATTTTGCGAATGGCAGACAGTCTTCCCACTTAGATCCATATTCTAACACACATGCTCTCAGCATATCTTCGAGTATTTGATTTACTCGCTCCGTTTGTTCGTCGGTCTGAGGGTGATAAGTTGTGCTGAAATCTAGTCGGGTTCCTAAACCTTCTTGGACTTTCTTCCAGAATCTCGAGGTAAACTGAGTTCCTCGATCCGATAAGATGTTCTTGGGAACTCCGTGCAAACTGACGATTCTAGCGATGTATAACTCTGCTAGCTTTGAACTCTGATATGTGGTCTTGACTGGGAAGAAATGGGCGACTTTGGACAATCTGTCCACTATGACCCATATAGAGTCTTTTCCCCTACTAGAAGTAGGAAATCCGGTGATAAAGTCCATTCCAACGGAATCCCATTTCCATTCTGGAATCTGCAAGGGTTGCAACAATCCTGCGGGTCTTTGATGTCCCGCCTTGACTCTCTGACATATATCACACTTGGCGATATAGCTTCCTATTTCTCTCTTCATCTTATGCCACCAAAATTGCTCTTTCAAATCCTGATACATCTTCGTTCCTCCGGGGTGGATAGAATAAAGAGTATCATGAGCTTCCTTCAGAATCACTTCTTTCAACTCAGAATCTGTTGGTACACAAAGGCGTCCTTTGTACCACAGAACTTCTTCTTCGTCTTCGGTGAATCCGGGCACTTTGCCTGTACCGATACAACGCTTGATTCCATCGATACTAGCATTTCCTTTCTGCGCCTCTTTGATCTGGCTGATCAAAGTGGGTTGAAGTTCTATGCTAGCCAAAAATCCTTCACTCACTAATTCCATTCGGAAAGCTTCCATCTCTTTGTGCAAGCTTGGTTGCTCCTTTAAAATCATGGAGTTCAAGCGACACGACAATATGCTAAGGGCATCTGCTACCACGTTGGCTTTACCGGGGTCATAGTGAATGTCTAGGTCATTGTAACATCCCAAAAATAGTAAACTTAAATCATCAAACTCTAATCATCTAAATTAGGGTTAACAAAAACTTTTCTAATTAAAATTATGAAAGCATGCATATGTGTATGCATTTAAATTGAAATTCTTTTGAACCAACTTGTTTGTGTGTTTCTTTGCTTGTAAAATGTTTCTTAGGTGAAATAAACATCATCTAAACATTTCCCAAACTTTTCTTAAGGACAAATAAATCAAAACCAATAAAATAAAGGAATGTCATTTTGACCAATTTAACTTCCATGCCTACTTTGGCTGTCTCAAACTTTCAGAACCTAATGGAAACTTTTCTAGATCTTTGCACCCCTTGAATGTACTCATAACAAGGTATCAAGGCCCACTTTGTGCTCATCCAGAAACTTTCAAATGCATAGTTTAAATGACAATTCAAAATTGAATCTTTATCATATGGGAAGATCCCACTTTTTCAAAAACCACTCAAACAAGCTCAACTTTCAAAACCCAAGCATCTGCAGACTCACCAGCACCAATCTAGCAAACCCACCAAAAATCTTTTCAAAATTCAAAACTTGATTTCATGCGGCCATTTCATCAAAGAGGTTGCAGACACAAATCATCAAAATCCTAAACACTATAGTGAGCAGTGGTTGAAGCCTAACTTGTTCCCTCTCTAGCTCATAGCCAGCTCAGTAGATCATCTAGCAAGATTAACTAAACACTAGCACCACTATGAGCTTGGCATTACCATCAATGGTGAACAACCGAAGCCAACCTTGTCACCCCCATGTCGACAGCAAGCTAGGAAGAGAAGCAAGTCTAGCCAGCATGTCTGGGAGGCAGCCCACCGTCCACCGCCACCCCCTGTCCCAGCCGCGAGCGTTGCCAAGCTATGGACCACACGCACGAACCATGCCAACCTCGCCAGCGACCATGCCGAGCATGCGCCAGAGTGCCACCCTCGACCGAAGCCCACAGACCATGCACCGCCCTCGCCGCGTGCATACACAATCCCCACCGACCCAGGAGACCGCCATACATCCTTGTTCGCCGCCCCGTGCCGCACAGCCACCGCTCGCCGTCAAAGACGCCACCTCTGCCACGCAGAGCGTCGCATGTTCCAGACAAAACCGCATCGCCCCACACCTCAAAACCATGTCGTTGAGCATCACCAGGGAAAACCGCACCGTCCCCTACCTTTGACCATGCCAATAGCCGCCTGTAACATCGCCCCCGACGAGCTCACCTTGCGCCCCGTCGGTCCCCTCGCTCGACTATAAATAGAGGCCACTCCCAGTCGATTTCTTCACACCCTCTTCTCACTGGTCGTGCCACACCGTTCCCGGAGCAAGGCGAGCACCACCTCGCCGGAATTTCACCGGAGCCCGCCGCCTCTGGAGAAGAAGGGCGCCATCGATTTCGTCCTCGCCAGGAGCTGCCGTGACCACCCCTGAGTTCGCCGTCGTCGACTTCGTCGTTTGCCCGCCTCTCCGACCCTCGCCTGTACCCCAGTGAGCCCCCAGCACCCCTCACTGGCCGCGCTAGGTTTCTTTCTCGCCGGCGTTGCCTCGCGTCGACGATGACTCCCAACCGTTGGATTAGAATCAGATCGAACGACCCACATTGCCCCGTACCGCTTCGCCCCTTCCTGTCTCACTGACGAGTGGGGACACCCACTTAAGCAGCCCGCGGGAGCACTGCGCTTAGCAGGCCGGCCCGTTAACTTTTCCCGCGTAGCCCAGTTATTCAAATTAAACCTTTTCTATTTTATTTGAAACTCACTTCTGTACCCAACTTCAAAATTCAACCCAGATGGATTTAGTGCACCAAATTGAATGAAACTAATTTTGTTAGAAAGGTCTGGGAATGCTGAATCCAAGCCCGTTGGATTCAAGTCATTTGGATCTATAGATCACCCATGGTAAAAATAACAAGGCAGACGCTTTTTTGCATTCAAACATTTTTCAAATTTAAACCATAATATCTTTTGAGTTGATTCCAACTCTCAAAAATCACATTTAACCATACCTTTCAGAATATATAAAAATATATAGGTTTACTTGCGAAAATAATGTTCAAGTAATAAAAGAATGCTACATAAGCATTTGTAGACACATTAATTAATTAAAATAAAAGGGTAAAACCTTATTAAATTGTGACACCACTTTAAATCACATTCCCTTGGACTACAATATGTGGTGATGACATGTGTCAACATGATCCCATGTTTGGTTTGGAGAATGTTAAATCTTAAGTAGTTTTTCAATGAGTAGAAATTACTTTTCTAAAAATAAAAGGAATTAAACCAAGCTTTTAATCTTGTAATGTTAGAGATGATGTTAGATCATCTATAGGACCCTTGTGTCTGATGATTTCAAGTAGTTAAGTATTGTTTGGTGATTGTGTACCTTGTATTTATTCATAGACGATAGTACCGACCAAGAATACGAGGAGGAAGGAGGATACTACGAAGAAGAAGCCGAGGAGAACTTCAACCACTGCTCTGCACAAGGCAAGCTGATGCTATACCTATGAAAGCTTATACTGATATTGTGCAAGCTTTATTAACTAAGTGGACCAATGCAAGCTAACCCTTGCAAGATACCCTACTGATGCCACAAACCACTACTTGTTACTATGCCCACTATATGCCTTAAGCATATGTGATCATATCCACTTGATAAACAAATCCTAGTTTTATTTGCAAGTCTATTACTTTATTTCTTTATCAAAGCTCTTACTTAGAGTTTACTAAAATAAATGATAGATACTAGAAAAATATGGGAAGGTTGCATAAAGATCATAAAATTTGTCCTAAGCTGGATAATCTTGATGCCATCCTAAGGCATGAGATTGAACTTAGCTAAAACTCCACTAGTTTACCACCCCTCATTATTACTTACCCCAACCTGTCGATGCTAGTGCTAAGCATAAAACTTGATCAACTTTAGATGGGAATACTTGGTGGAAAAATGGTTATGAAAACCTTGGAATGAATGATCATTCTATTGAAATGTTTTGGACATGTGTTTATGAACACCTGATGATTTTGGTGATGAAAATGTTGAGGCATGAGCCTTAGCCCTTTATAAAACTGATGGTTGTCTAGATGCGATACCATTCCAATTTTATTGTACAACCACAATACCCGAATATTGGGTAGGGCTTGACTGGAAACTTATATACCTTAGTATTAGTTCCCTCACGGCCAAGGTCTGAGCTGAGGCTCCCTTGTGAAGATTGTCCACCTGTGCAGTACCCAAGATGACAGTTGGTCATGGTTGGGAGGCCAAACTCACAGGAGAGGTGCTTATACTAGGGCGTGTAATCGAAATGTTAGGATTGATTATCCGCATACTGAGTATGGTAAATTCAGGATTTGTTCCTAACGGATGTATCGAATGTTGTGGTGAAAGTGTATAATCTCTGCAGAGTGTCAAACTATTCGAATAGCCGCGTGCGCGGTTATGGACAATTGGAGTGGCCATACTGTTCCCCCGTCAGACTTTTCAAAATGACTTGTGAAATGAATTGATACTTTGACTTGACCACAACAGGGTTGTGATATGAAATACAAATTCCCACTTAGGAGTTATAAAATTTTGACGAGCATTCGTTGCTTCTAAACTTAGTAGAGCTAAATCTGGCTTTTGCAAAACAACCCTAGAGGCTATTGTCCTATTATCCAAAAACCCCTCTTACCTGTTAGTATTAGTTTGCGAGTACTTAAAGAGTACTCATGGCTTTGTACCTGGCTATTCCCATGGCCATACTATGAAGAGGAGTACCTTGAGGATGGACCCCAGGAAGGTTACGACAACTAGGATCATCTCCCATTGTCAGCATTGCCTGTGACCCCGAAGATGGAGCTTCGCCTACGCTACCGTTATTATTACGTATTTCGCTGCTTGATGTTGTATTAAGAACTGGATCATGAGATCCATATTTGTGTAAGAACTTATGTATCGTTTGTAATGGATGATGTACTATGGTATCCAATTCTGTTATGTCTCGCAAAAATGGTAATCCTGGGATTGCGATGTATGGCATAACAGGCATCTAGGATTGAAAAATCCGGGTGTTGACAAGTTGGTATCAGAGCCATCCTGACCATAGGAGACCCTAGTTAGGCTGGACGTTTAAAACCAAAAACTTATTTTCCAAAACCAAAGAAAACAAATATTTACAAAAACTTATTCTCATTCTTATCCCTTTGGTTCTTTCATGAAAATTCATGTTCCTCAAAAACTCTTGCAAAAATACATAAAATTGGACACACTTGACCACTCTACTAACTTACTCATCCTATATTCTTATAGATGGACGTGAAGTACAGCAAGTTTTACTAACTTGGGAATGGAGGAGACCTGATCTTTGAGAGGGATTTGGACCAGCTTTCAGAACTTCTGGAGCGTCCTCACCCCGAGTTCTTCGGAGCTCAGCTCAATGATCAAGGAGGAGAAGATCTGTAGTGGCTAATTGTTGCAAGTCTCCGAGGAAAGATTGAACCTCCCACTGCGGAGGGAATTCAGTTTACCTTGAGGGAAAACAACTGGCTCGATGGACTTGCCAGAGCCATGCAAGAAACTCTTTCCCGTCTGTGTGGGCAGAGCATCAATAAAATCAAGGGTACTCGCTTTGAGTTTTGCCCAAGGCGTGATGCTAATGGACAACCACTGGAAACCCCATACCACCCCGAGCTGAAGACCCAATTGGACCACCTTAGCTTCATGATGTACGATCGTCATCAGGAGTTGGACAACTGCCGTGACTACTCCAACCACAAGTCTGCCCTCATCAAGACGAAGGACTAGACCATCGCCCTGCTAGCCAAGGATCGCAAGTCTCGGCGCCGTCAGCTCGACAAGAAGGAGCGCATCATTGCCCGTCTTCGCCACCGCATGTCATCTCTGGAGGAGACCATCCACGAGAGAGACATGCAGTTGGAGGAAAGGGAGAATGCCGGAGAGGATCTTCGTGGAGACCCCTACTCCTATCTCAGCGATGACGACGATTTTCTGGAGGATCAGGCTATGGATTTCTTCACCGATGAGGATGATTTCGCCTTCATCGATGATGATGAGGATGATGAAGCCACAGATTCCGAGGAGTAGTAGAACTTGAGCACTAGCGTAGTGAGTAGTATTTGGTCCCACTGTATCGTAGTTCTCAGAATGGTTTTTAAAACTATCTGCTTTCCTTTGATGTGGTGTGTGTTGTATCGTGTGCTGTGAATGAATGAATGAATGAAAAAGCAAGTTGCTAGAAAAATTTGAGTCAAACTTTAAAAACTTTTCAAAGACCCAAAACCTTAGAAATTTCCCTCTTTTCTCATGATCTACCTCAATCTTCAGATGCCACGTGGAGGAAGTGGTTCAACCCCGGACCCGTTGTTGCAGATTCTGCAAATGTTGACTTCTGACCGTGAAGCTGAAAGATCGGAACGTCAAGCCAACCTAGCTACCCTTCAGCAGATAGCCCAGCTAGCCCACAACAACCAGGGCCATGGAAATCAGGACCACCATGGATCTAAGCTCAAGAATTTCCAGAATACCAACCCACCTGTTTTCACTAAGTCAGAAGAACCCCTCGACGCCGATGATTGGCTGCAAACCATGGAAAATAACTTAGAAGTAGCCGGAGTGGAAGCCAATGAGAAAGTCCTGTTCGCCACCCACTATCTAGCCGGAGATGCCAGGGCATGGTGGAACAGTGCTCGCACAATGACCGGAGGCCAGATGATGACCTGGGAGGAATTCAAGGTCAAGTTTAGCAGAACCCATGTGCCACCGGGTTTGATCAAGAGAATGAGAGACGAGTTCAGAGAGCTGAAGCAAGGAAGGATGACTGTAGTGGAATACCGTGACAAATTTTTGTCATTAGCTAGGTATGCCCCGGATGAAATAGACACTGAAGCCAAGAAGAAAGAAAGATTCCTGAATGGTCTGCATGATGAGATGCAGATGGTGTTAGTCAATATCCCCTTTGCGGATATTGAAGCCCTTGTCGACTCTGCTATCTAGATGGAAGGAAAGATCAACCAAGCTAATGAGAACCGCAAGCGTCGTATGATGCATCAGCCAGGAACCCATCCGACCCCAAAGTATCGCCCTAACCCATCTCCAGGATTTGCCCCAAGGACCAATAGACCCCCGATGACCCGTCCCACCTATCCCAACCGTGGAAACCCTAGACCCGGAGGAAACCACAACAACCCCGGCAACTCTAGCAATTTCAATCGTGCCCCACCCAAGTTCAACAACAACAATGTTACCGCCAACACCAACACTGCCCCGAGGACTGGAAGCAATGTTGTGCCTGTAGCAGCCAAGGACAAGTCGCAAGTGACCTGTTATGACTGTGTAAATAAAGGCCACTATTCCAACGAATGCCCCAACAAGAAGAATGCTACAGCCCCCAATGCCAATGTCCCAGCTCAGCAGCAGCATCGTGTTCAGCCAGGAAGATGATTTGCCCCAGGGAATTCACTCAACCGCAATGGCCGTCTTTTTCTCATGCATGCTGAAGAAGCTCAGGAAGCGCCAGACGTCGTGCTGGGTATGTTTTCGGTTAATTCAGTACTTGCAAGAGTGTTGTTTGATTCTGGTGCATCGCATTCATTTGTCACCGAAGAATTTGCATGCACTAGTAAAATTCAACCAACCAAACTGAAGCATGTCATGATTGTTCAAATTCCCGGATCAACCACCAAGGCTAGGCAAATTTGCAAAGCCGTCCCTATCCGAATCCATGGCATAGATTTTTATGCAAATCTGATAGTAATCGGAACTAAAGGTTTGGAAGTACTACTAGGAATGGATTGGATGTCCAAACATAAAGGATTAATTGAATGTGCCAAGAAAGCCATAACTATGACCAGTACCGCCGGAATATCAGTCGAGCATATATCTGAAACCTTACCCCGCCAATTCAAGTGTAACAAGAGTATAGCCCATCCTACCATTGACCAAGTCCGGATAGTCTGTGAATACCCCGATGTATTTCCAGATGTTTTGCCCGGTATGCCCCCAGATCGGGATATCGAGTTCATCATCGAACTAATCCCCGGAACTGGACCCATAGCCCAGAGACCATATAGTATGAACCCGTCAGAGCTCGCAGAACTGAAGAAGCAACTGGATTCCATGCTGGAAATTGGATTGATTCAACCAAGTGCGTCACCTTGGAGATCACCTGTCTTGTTTGTGGACAAGAAGGATGGAGGTAACCGTTTGTGTACGGATTATCGGAAGTTGAATGATGTCACCATCAAGAACAAGTACCCCCTTGCCCAAGATAGAGGATTTGTTTGATCAGTTGACCGGTACCAAAGTGTTTTCTAAGATTGATCTTAGAACTGGCTATCATCAACTCAAAATTCATGCAGAGGATATTCCAAAGACTGCCTTTACCACCAGATATGGATTGTATGAGTATACGGTCATGTCTTTCGGATTAACCAATGCCCCCGCTTATTTCATGAATCTCATGAATAAGATTTTTATGGACTTCCTGGATAAGTTTGTTGTTGTTTTCATTGATGACATTCTGATTTATTCCAAATCAGAAGAAGAACATGAGCTACACCTAAGGACCATTCTTGGAACCCTTAGAGAGCATCAGCTGTATGCAAAGTTTAGCAAATGTGAATTCTGGTACAGGAGGTAGGATTCCTCGGTCACATTGTATCAGCCGGAGGAATTGCTGTTGACCCTGCCAAAGTGAAAGATGTAGAAGATTGGCAAGCCCCAACCACTCAAACCCAAGTTCGTGCATTTCTTGGATTGGCAGGATATTACCGCAAATTCGTAGAAGGATTCTCTAGTATCGCCAGACCCATGACCCAATTGCTGAAGAAGGACAAGAAGTTTGAATGGACCGACAAATGTGAAGCGAGTTTTCAAGAACTCAAGATGAGATTGATTTCAACCCCAATCTTGATCATGCCGGATATCACGAAGCCCTTCGATGTGTATTGTGATGCATCCAAGATTGGTCTCGGATGTGTGCTAATGCAAGAAGGCAAAGTTATATCTTATCTATCGCGATAACTGAAGCAACATGAGCAAAACTACCCAACCCATGACCTCGAACTCACAGCCGTAGTTCTAGCCCTGAAGACATGGAGACATTACCTGATGGGAAACCGTTGTGAAATTTATTCGGATCACAAGAGCCTAAAGTATATATTCACCAATAAGGAGCTGAATATGAGGCAGAGAAGATGGATTGAGCTAATCAAGGATTACGATCTGGACATGCACTATCACCCAAGTAAAGCCAACATAGTAGCCGATGCCCTTAGCAGATTGCCGTGCCGCTTGAACTCCATGATTTTTAAGGAGCAACCAAGTTTGCACAAAGAGATGGAAGCTTTTCGAATGGAATTAGTAAGTGAAGGATTTTTGGCTAGCATAGAACTCCAGCCCCCTTTGATCAGTCAGATTAAAGAGGCGCAGAAGGGAAATGCCAGTATTGACGAAATCAAGCGTCGTATCGGTACATGCAAAGTACCTGGATTCACCGAGGACGAAGAAGGAGTTTTGTGGTACAAAGGACGCCTTTGTGTACCATCAGATTCTGAGTTGAAAGGAGTTATTTTGAAGGAGGCTCATGATACTCTTTATTCTATCCATCCCGGAGGAACTAAGATGTATCAAGATTTAAAAGAGCAATTTTGGTGGCATAAGATGAAGAGAGAAATCGGAAGCTATATCGCCAAGTGTGATATATGTCAGCGAGTCAAGGTAGGACATCAAAGACCCGCTGGATTCTTGCAACCCTTGGAGATTCCGGAATGGAAATGGGATTCTGTAGGAATGGACTTTATCACTGGACTACCTACTTCTAGTAGGGGAAATGACTCTATCTGGGTCATAGTGGACAGATTGTCCAAAGTCGCCCATTTCTTGCCCGTCAAGACCACATATCAGAGTTCGAAACTAGCGGAATTATACATCGCTAGAATCGTTAGTTTGCACGGAGTCCCCAAGAACATAGTATCGGATCGAGGAACTCAGTTTACCTCGAGATTCTGGAAGAAAGTCCAGGAAGGTTTAGGAACCCGCCTAGATTTCAGTACCTCTTATCACCCTCAGACCGATGGACAAACGGAGCGAGTAAATCAAATACTCGAAGATATGCTGAGAGCATGTGTGTTAGAATATGGATCCAAGTGGGAAGACTGTCTGCCGTTCACAGAATTTTCATACAACAATAGTTATCAAGCCTGTTTGCAAATGTCCCCATTTGAATTCATGTACGGGAGGAAGTGTCGCACCCCTTTGAACTGGTCGGAAGTAGGAGAGTGTCAGATCTTCGGACCCGACATCCTACAAGAAGCAGAAGAGAAGGTTCACAAGATTCATGAGCACCTCAAGACCGCCCAATCCCGACAGAAGAGTTACGCTGACAAGAGACGTAGAGACCTCGCCTTCAACATAGGAGATTTTGTTTATCTGAAAGTGTTGCCATTGAAGGTAATGCAATGTTTCCAACTCAAAGGAAAGTTAGCCCCCAGATATTTCGGACCTTTCAAAGTTCTGAACCGTCGAGGAGAAGTGTCGTATCAATTGGAACTACCTGAAGAGATGTCAGCTGTGCACAATGTGTTCCATATCTCATTACTTCGCAAGTGTCTCGAAGTCCCCGAGAAGACCGAAGTGTTCAAGAATATCGATCATCAGACCATAGAGATCAACGATGACCTGACCTATCCCGAAGTACCCATCCGTATTTTGGAAGAAGCCTTCAGAACTACCCGAAACCGAAGCATGAAGTTTCTCAAGATCCATTGGAGCAACCACACAGAAGAGGAAGCCACCTCGGAATGCGAAGATCACATCAGGACGGAGTTTCCCGATCTCTTCAAATCCTAGGTAATCTTTTCATCCTTTTTCAAATCTCGGGACGAGATTTTGTTTAAGGGGGGAAGTTTTGTAACATCCCAAAAATACTAAACTTAAATCATCAAACTCTAATCATCAAAATTAGGGTTAACATAAACTTTTCTAATTAAAATTTTGAAAGCATGCATATGTGTATGCATTTAAATTGAGATTCTTTTGAACCAACTTGTTTGTGTGTTTCTTTGCTTGTAAAATGTTTCTTAGGTGAAATAAACATCATCTAAACATTTCCCAAACTTTTCCTAAGTACAAATAAATCAAAACCAATAAAATAAAGGAATGGTCATTTTGACCAATTTAACTCCCATGCCTACTTTGGCTGTCTCAAACTTTTAGAACCTAATGGAAACTTTTCTGGATCTTTGCACCCCTTGAATGTACTCATAACAAGGTATCAAGGGCCACTTTGTGATCATCCAGAAACTTTCAAATGCATAGTTTAAATGACAATTCAAAATTGAATCTTTACCATATGGGAAGATCCCACTTCTTCAAAAACCACTCAAACAAGCTCAACTTTCAAAACCCAAGCATCTGCAGACTCACCAGTACCAATCTAGCAAACCCACCAAAAATCTTTTCAAAATTCAAAACTTGATTTCATGCGGCCATTTCATCAAACAGGTTGCAGACACAAATCATCAAAATCCAAAACACTATAGTGAGCAGTGATTGAAGCCTAACTTGTTCCCTCTCTAGCTCACAACCAGCTCAGTAGATCATCTAGCAAGATTAACTAAACACTAGCACCACTGTGAGCATGGCATTACCATCAATGGTGAACATGCGAAGCCAACCTTGTCACCCCCATGTCGACAGCAAGCTAGGAAGAGAAGCAAGTCTAGCCAGCATGTCTGGGAGGCAGCCCACCGTCCACCGCCACCCCCTGTCCCAGCCGCGAGCGTTGCCAAGCCCTGGACCACACGCACGAACCATGCCAACCTCGCCAGCGACCATGCCGAGCGTGCGCCAGAGCGCCACCCTCGAACGAAGCCCATAGACCGCGCACCGCCCTTGCCGCGTGCATACACAATCCCCATCGACCCAGGATACCGCCAGACATCCTTGTTCGCCGCCCTGTGCCGCACAGCCACCGCTCGCCATCAAAGATGCCGCCTCTGCCGCGCAGAGCGTCGCATGTTCCAGACAAAACCGCACCACCCCACACCTATAAACCATGTCGTTGAGCATCGCCAGGGAACACCGCACCGTCCCCTACCTTCGCCCATGCCAATAGCCACCTGTAACATCGCCCCCGACGAGCTCACCTTGCGCCCCGTTGGTCCCCTCGCTCGACTATAAATAGAGGCCACCCCCAGTCGATTTCTTCACACCACTCACTCCCCTCTTCTCACTGATCGTGCCACACCGTTCCCGGAGCAAGGAGAGCACCACCTCGCCGGAATTTCACCGGAGCCCGCCGCCTCTGGAGAAGAAGGGCGCCATCGATTCGTCCACCCCAGGAGCTGGCGCGACCACCCCTGAGTTCGCCGTCGTCGACTTTGTCGCTCGCCCGCCTGGCCGACCCTCGCCTGCACCCCGGTGAGACCCCAGCACCCCTCACTGGACGCGCTAGGTTTCTTTCTCGCCGGCGTTGCCTCGCGTCGACGATGACTCCCAGCTGTTGGATTAGAATCAGATCGAATGACCCACATTGCCCCGTACCGCTTCGCCCCTCCCTGTCTCACTGACGAGTGGGGACACCCACTTAATCTGCCCGCAGGAGCACTTCGCTTAGCAGGCCGGCCCGTTAACTTTTCCCGCGCAGCCCAGTTATTCAAATTAAACCTTTTCTATTTTATTTGAAACTCACTTCTATACCCAACTTCAAAATTCAACCCAAATCGATTCAGTGCACCAAATTGAATGAAACTAATTTTGTTAGAAAGGTCTGGGAATGCTGAATCCAAGCCCATTGGATTCAAGTCATTTGGATCTATAGATCACCCATGGTAAAAATAACAAGGCAGAAGCTTTTCTGCATTCAAACATTTTTCAAATTTAAACCATAATATCTTTTGAGTTGATTCCAACTCTCAAAAATCACATTTAACTATACCTTTCAGAATATATAAAAATATATAGGTTTACTTGCAAAAATAATGTTCAAGTAATAAAAGAATGCTACATAAGCATTTGTAGACACATTAATTAATTAAAATAAAAGGGTAAAACCTTATTAAATTGTGACACCACTTTAAATCACATTCCCTTGGACTACAATATGTGGTGATGACATGTGTCAACATGATCCCATGTTTGGTTTGGAGAATGTTAAATCTTAAGTAGTTTTTCAATGAGTAGAAATTACTTTTCTAAAAATAAAAGGAATTAAACCAAGCTTTTAATCTTGTAATGTTAGAGATGATGTTAGATCATCTATAGGACCCTTGTGTGTGATGATTGCAAGTAGTTAAGTATTGTTTGGTGATTGTGTACCTCGTATTTATTCATAGACGATAGTACCAACCAAGGATACGAGGAGGAAGGAGGATACTACGAAGAAGAAGCCGAGGAGAACTTCAACCACTGCTCTGCACAAGGCAAGCTGATGCTATACCTATGCAAGCTTATACTGATATTGTGCAAGCTTTATTAACTAAGTGGACCAATGCAAGCTAACCCTTGCAAGATACCCTACTGATGCCACAAACCACTACTTGTTACTATGCCCACTATATGCCTTAAGCATATGTGATCATATATTGATAAACCAATCCTAGTTTTTTTTGCAAGTCTATTACTTTATTTCTTTATCAAAGCTCTTACTTAGATTTTACTGAAATAAATGATAGATACTAGAAAAATATGGGAAGGTTGCATAAAGAGCATAAAATTTTCCTAAGCTGGATAATCTTGATGCCATCCTAAGGCATGAGATTGAACTTAGCTAAAACTCCACTAGTTTACCACCCCTCATTATTACTTACCCCAACCTGTAGATGCTAGTGCTAAGCATAAAACTTGATCAACTTTAGATGGGAATACTTGGTGGAAAAATGGTTATGAAAACCTTGGAATGAAGGATCATTCTATTAAATGTTTTGGACATGCGTTTATGAACACCTGATGATTTTGGTGATGAAAATGTTGAGGCATGAGCCTTAGCCCTTTATAAAACTGATGGTTGTCTAGATGCGATACCATTCCAATTTTATTGTACAACCACAATACCCGAATATTGGGTAGGGCTTGACTGGAAACTTATATACCTTAGTATTAGTTCCCTCACGGCCAAGGTCTGAGCTGAGGCTCCCTTGTAAAGATTGTCCACCTGTGCAGTACCCAAGATGACAGTTGGTCATGGTTGGGAGGCCAAACTCACAGGAGAGGTGCTTATACTAGGGCGTGTAATCAAAAGGTTAGGATTGATTATCTGCATACTGAGTATGGTAAATTCAGGATTTGTTCCTGACGGATGTATCGAATGTTGTGGTGAAAGTGTAGAATCACTGCAGAGTGTTAAACTATTCGAATAGCCGCGTCCGCGGTTATGGACAATTGGAGTGGCCATACTGTTCCCCCGTCAGACTTTTCAAAATTACTTGTGAAATGAATTGAGATTTTGACTTGACCACAACAGGGTTGTGATATGAAATACAAATTCCCACTTAGGAGTTATAAAATTTTGACGCGCATTCGTTGCTTCTAAACTTGGTAGAGGTAAATCTGGCTTTTGCAAAACAACCCTAGAGCCTAGTGTCCTATTATCCAAAACCCCCCTTTACCTGTTAGTATTAGTTTGCGAGTACTTAAAGAGTACTCATGGCTTTATCCCTGGCTATTCCCATGGCCATACTATGAAGAGGAGTACCTTGAGGATGGACCCCAGGAAGGTTACGACAACTAGGATCATCTCCCATTGTCAGCATTGCCTGTGACCCCAAAGATGGAGCTTCGCCTACGCTACCGTTATTATTACGTATTCCGCTGCTTGATGTTGTATTAAGAACTGGATCATGAGATCCATATTTGTCTAAGAACTTATGTATCGTTTGTAATGGATGATGTACTATGGTATCCAATTCTGTTATGTCTCGCAAAAATGGTAATCCTGGGATTGCGATGTATGGCATAACATGCATCTAGGATTGAAAAATCCGGGTGTTGACAGTCGTAATCCTTGATTAGCTCAATCCATCTTCTCTTTCTCATATTCAGCTCCTTCTGAGTGAATATATAGTTTAGGCTCTTGTGATCCGAATAGATTTCACAATGGTTTCCCATCAGGTAGTGCCTCCATGTCTTTAGGGCTAGAACTACGGCTGCGAGCTCGAGGTCATGGGTTGGGTAATTTTGCTCATGTTGTTTCAGTTGTCGAGATAGATAAGATATAACTTTGCCTTCTTGCATTAGCACACATCCGAGACTGATATTGGATGCGTCACAATACACGTCAAAGGGCTTCGTGATATCTGGCATGATTAAGATTGGGGTTGAAATCAATCTCCTCTTGAGTTCTTGAAAACTCGCTTCCCATTTGTCCGTCCATTCAAACTTCTTGTCCTTCTTTAGCAATTGGGTCATGGGTCTGGAGATACTCGAGAATCCTTCTATGAACTTGCGGTAGTATCCCGCCAATCCGAGAAATGCACGAACTTGGGTTTGAGTGGTTGGGGCTTGCCAATCTTCGACATCTTTCACCTTTGTGGGGTCAACGGCAATTCCTTCGGCTGATACAATGTGACCGAGGAATCCTACCTCCTGTAACCAGAATTCACATTTGCTAAGTTTGGAATACAACTGAAGCTCTCTAAGGGTTCCAAGAATGGTCCTTAGGTGTAGCTCATGTTCTTCTTCTGATTTGGAATAATTCAGAATGTCATTGATGAAAACAATGACAAACTTATCCAGGAAGTCCATAAAAATCTTATTCATGAGATTCATGAAATAAGCGGGGGCATTTGTTAATCCAAAAGACATGACAGTATACTCGTATAATCCATATCTAGTGGTAAAGGCAGTCTTGGGAATATCCTCTGCGCGAATCTTGAGTTGATGATAGCCAGTTCTAAGATCAATCTTAGAAAACACTTTGGCACCGGTCAACTGATCAAACAAATCTTCTATCTTGGGCAATGGGTATTTGTTCTTGATAGTGACATCATTCTACTTCCGATAATGTGTACACAAACGATTACCTCCATCTTTCTTATTCACAAACAAGACAGGTGATCTCCAGGGTGACCCACTTGGTTGAATCAATCCAATTTCCAGCATGGTATCCAGTTTCTTCTTAAGTTCTGCTAGTTCAGACGGGTTCATACTATATGGTCTCTGGGCTATGGGTCCGGTTCCGGGGAATAGTTCAATGATAAACTCGATATCCCGATCTAGGGGCATACCGAGCAAAACATCTGGAAATACATCGGGGTATTCACAGACTATCCGGACTTGGTCAATGGTAGGTTGGGCTATACTCTTGTTGCACTTGAATTGACGAGGTAAGGTTTCAGATACATGCTCGACTGATATTCCGGCGGTACTGGTCATGGTTATGGCTTTGTTGGCATAGTCAATTAATCTTTTATGTTTTGACATCCAATCCATTCCTAGTACTACTTCCAAACCTTTAGTTCCAAGTACTATCAGATTAGCATAAAAATCTATGCCATGGATTCAGATAGGGACTGCTTTGCAAATTTGCCTAGCTTTGGTGGTTGAACCGGGGATTTGAACAATCATAACATGATTTAGTTTGGTTGGTTGAATCTTACTAGTGAATGCAAATTATTCGGTGACAAATCAGTGCGATGCACCAGAATCAAACAACACTCTAGCGAGTACTAAATTCACAGAAAACATACCCAACACGACGTCTGGCGCTTCCTGGGCTTCTTCAGCATGCATGAGAAAAACATGGCCGTTGCGGTTGAGCGAATTCCCTAGGGCAAACCTTCTTCCAGGCTGAACACAACGCTACTGCTGAGCTGGGGCATTTGCATTAGGGGTTGTGGCATTCTTCTTGGGCAATCATTGGATTAGTGACCCTTATTTCCACAGTCATAACAACTCACTTGCGACTTGTCCTTTGCTGCAACAGGCACAACATTGCTTCCAGTCCTCGAGGCAGTGTTGGGGTTGGCGACAGCATTGTTGTTGTTGAAATTGGGTGGTGCATGGTTGAAATTATTAGGGTTGCCGGGGTTGTTGTGATTTCCTCCAGGCCTTGGGTTTCCACGGTTGGGATAGGTCGGACGGTTCATCGGGGGTCAGTTGGTTCTCGAGGCAAATCCTGGAGATGGGTTGGGTCGATACTTTGGGGTATGATGGGTTCCTAGCTGATGCATCATGCGGCGCTTGCGGTTCTCATTGGCTTGGTTGATCTTTCCTTCCATCTGGATGGCAGAGTCGACAATGGATTCAATATCCGCAAATGGGATATTGACCAACACCGTCTGCATCTCATCGTGTAGACCATTCAGGAATCTTTCTTTCTTCTTGGCGTCGGTGTCGATCTCATCGGGGCATACCTATCTAATGACAAGAATTTGTCACGGTATTCCACTACGGTCATCCTTCCTTGCTTCAGTTCTCTGAACTCATCCTCTTGATCAAACCCGGTGGCACGTGGGTTCTGCTGAACTTGACCTTGAATTCCTCCCAGGTCATCATCTGTCCTCTGGTCATTGCACGAACGCTGTTCCACCATGATCTTGCATCTCCGTCTAGATAGTGGGTGGCAAACAGAACTTTTTCGTTAGCTTCCACTCTGGCGACTTCCAGGTTGTTCTCCATGGTTTGCAGCCAATCATCTGCATCTAGGGGTTCTTATTACTTAGTGAAAACATGTGGGTTGGTGTTCTGGAAATTCTTGAGCTTAGATCCATGGTTGTCCTGATTTCCTTGGCCTTGATTGTTGTTGGCCATCTGAGCTATGTGCTGAAGGGTGAATAGGTTGGCTTGACGTTCGGCTCTTTCAGCTTCGCGGTCAGAAACCAACATTTGCAGGATCTACAACATGGGGTCCGGGGATGATCCACTTCCTCCGCGAGGCATCTGAAGATTTAGATAGATCATGAGAAAAGAGGGAAATTTCTAAGGTTCAGGGACTTTGTAAAGTTATTAAAGTTTGACTCAGATTTTTTTGCAACTTGCTTTTCATTCATTCATTCATAGCACACGATACAACACACACCATAACAAAGGAAAAACATATGGTTTTAAGAACCATTCTGGAAACTACGATATAGTGGGACCGAATACAACTCACTACGCTAGTGCTCGAGTGCTACTACTCCTCGGAGTCGGTGTAATCGTCATCCTCATCATCCTCATCGTCATCGATGAAGGCGAAATGCTCCTCATCAGTGAAGAAGTCCATGGCCTGGTCTTCCAGAAAATCATCACCATCGCTGAGATAGGAGTAGGGGTCTCCACGAAGGTCTTCTCCGGTATTCTCCCTTTCCTCCAACTGCATGTCTCTCTCGTGGATGGTCTCCTCCAAATCCGAGATACGGTGGCGAAGACAGGACATGATGCACTCCTTCTTGTCGAGCTGATGGCGGCGAGACTTGCGATCCTTCGCTAGCATGGCGATGGTCTTATCCCTCATCCAGATGATGGCGGACTTGTGGTTGGAGTAGTCATGGGCATTGTCTAGTTCCCGCTGACGATCATACATCATGAATCTAAGGTGGTCCAACTGAGTCTTTAGCTCGTGGTGGTATGGGGCTTCCAGTGGCTGTCCCATAGCATCACGCCTTGGACAAAACTCAAAGAGGGTACCCTTGATCTGGTTGATACTCTGCCCACACAGACGGGCAAGAGCTTCCTACATAGCCCTGGCAAGTCCATCGAGCCAGTTGTTCTCTCTTAAGGTGAACTAAATTCCCTCGGCAGTGGGAGGTTCAATCTTTCCTCGGAGACTTGCAACAACTAGCCATTGTTGATCTTATCCTTCCTGATCATTGAGCTGAGCTCCGAAGAACTCGGGGTGTGGACACTCCAGAAGTTCCGAAAGCTGGTCCAAATCCCGCTCAAAGATGAGGTCTCCTCCATTTCTAGGCTGATAAAACTTGCTGTACTTCACGTCCATCTATAAGAGTATAGGATGAGTAAGTTAGTAGAGTGATCAAGTGTGTCAAATTTAATGTATTTTGCAAGAGTTTTTGAGGAACATGAATTTTCATGAAAGAATCAAAGTGATAAGAATGGGAATAAGTTTTTGTAAACATTTTCTTCCTTTGGTTTTGAAACTAAGTTTTTGATTCAAACGTCCAGTCTAATTAGGGTCTCCTATGGTCAGGATGGCTCTGATACCAACTTGTCAACACCCGGATTTTTAATCCCAGATGCCTGTTATGCCATACATCGTAATCCCAGGATTACCATTTTTGCGAGACATAACAGATTTGGATACCACAGTACATCATCCATTACAAACCATACATAAGGTCTTACACGAATAATGATCTCATGATCCAGTTCTTAATACAACTCAAGCAGCGGAATAACGTAGTAATAAAAGTAGCATAGGTGAAGCTCCATCTTTGGGGTCACAGGCAATGCTGATGATGGGAGATGATCCTAGTTGTCGTAACCTTCCTGGGGTCCTTCGTCCTGGTACTCCTCTTCATAGTATGGCCACGGGAATAGCTAGGGACAAAGCCATGAGTACTCTTTAAGTACTCGCAAACTAATACTAACAAGTGAAGGGGGTTTTGTAATAGGACACTAACTTCTAGGGTTGTTTTGCAAAAAGCCAGATTTACCTCTACTAAGTTCAGAAGCAACAAAAGCTAGTTGAAATTTTATAACACCTAAGTGGGAACTTGTATTTCATATTACAACTCTGTTGTGGTCAAGTCAAAATCTCAATTCATTTCATAAGTCATTTTGAAACATCTGACGGGGGAACAGTATGGCCACTCCAACTGTCCATAACCGCGGACGCGGCTATTCGAATAGTTTGACACTCTGCAGAGATTGTACACTTTCACCACAACATTCGATACATCCGTCAGGAACAAATCCTGAATTCACCATACTCAGTATGCGGATAATCAATCCTTACCTTTCAATTACACGCCCTAGTATAGGCACCTCTCCTGTGAGTTTGGCCTCCCAACCATGACCAACTGTCATCTTGGGTACTGCACAGGTGGACAATCTTCACAAGGTAGCCTCATCTCAGACCTTGGCCGTGAGGGAACCCATACTAAGGTATATAAGTTTCCAGTCAAGCCCTACCCAATTTTCGGGTATTGTGATTGTACGGTAAAATTGGAATGGTATCGCATCCAGACAACCATCAGTTTTATAAAGGGCTAAGGCTCATGCCTCAACATTTTCATCATCAAAATCATCTGGTGTTCGGAAACACATGTCAAAACATCTCAGTAGAATGACTCATCATTCTAAGGTTTTCATAACCATTTTCCACCAAGTATTCCCATCTAAAGTTGATCAAGCTTTATGCTTAACACTAGCATCTACAAGTGGGGGTGAGTACTAATGAGGGGTGGTAAACAAGTGGAGTTTAACTAAGTACAATCTCATGCCTTAGTATGCCATCAAGATTATCGAGCTTAGGCCAAATTTAATGCTCTTTATGCAACCTTCAATTATCTTCCTAGAATCTACAAGTCACTTAAGTAAACTCTAAGAAATAGCTTTGATAAAGAAATAAAGTAGAAAGGTTGCAAGTAAAACTAGGAGGGGGTATCATCACATATGTCTAACCAAGCATGCTTAGTGCATTGCATAGGTTATCTAACTTTCATAATTGCAAGTGTTAGCTTGCCTTGAGCATAGCAGTGCTTGAAGTTCTCCTCGGCTTCTTCTTCGTAGTATCCTCCTTCCTCCTCGTATCCTTGGTCGGTACTAGCGTCTATGAATAAATACGAGGTACACAATCACCAAACAATACTTAACTATTTTCAATCATCACACAAAGGTGTTCTATAGATGATCTAGCATCATCACTAATATCACAAGAATAAAGCATTTGTCTTATTTATTTATTTTTAGAAAAGTAATTTCTACTCATTGAAAAACTACTTAAGATTTAATATTCTCCAACTCAAACATGGGATCATGTTGACACATGTCATCACCACATATTTCAGTACATGGGAATGTGATTTAAAGTGGTGTCACAATTTAATAAGGTTTAACCTTTTATTTTAAATAAAATAAAGTGACTAGAAATGCCTATGTGGCATTCTTTTGTTACTTGAACATTATTTCTGTAAGTAAACCCATATGTTTTTATATATTCTTAAAGGTATGATCAAATGTGATTTTTGAGAGTTGGAATCAACTCAAAAGCTATTATGGTTGAAATTTGAAAAAATTCTGAATGCAGAAAAGCTTCTGACTTGTTATTTTTACCAAGGTTGATCTACAGATCCAAATGATTTGAATCCAACGGGCTTGGATTAAGAATTTCAATACCTTTCTAACAAAATTGGTTTCATGCAATTTGGTTCACTGAATCGAGCTGGGTTGATTTTTGAAACTAGGTACAGAACTATGTTTGAAATTCAAAAGAAAAAGCTAAATTCAAACGAGTGGGCTGCGCGGGAAGAGTTATTGGGCCGGCCCTGTGTTACTCCGCAGCACGGGGTGCAACTAAGAGGGGGGGTCTACTGGTCAGTGGCTCATAAAATGCGAAGCGGTACGGAGTGATGTGGTGCGTTGGATTAGAAGTGAGATCAACGGCTAAGGGTCGTCGTCAACGATGAACATGTCACCGGCGAGCTCGAACCCTAGCGGCTCGGTGGGGGTGCATAGGGGGCATACCGGGACTCCAGTGACGACGACGAGGCGGGCAAACGACAAAGTCGACCATGGCGAACTCAGGGGTGGTGGCGGCAGCTTCGGTGGTGGTCAAAATCAACGACTCCCTTCTTCTCCAGAGGCGGCCTGCTCTGGCGCAATTCCGGCGAGCTGCTGCTCCTCGTGCTTCGGCTAAGGGGTGGAAGGATCAGTGTGGTGAGGGGAGTGAGATGGTGTGAAGAAATCGAGTGGGGGTCGTCTCCTTTTATAGGCTCGATGGCGAGACTGAGAGGGATGGGCAGGCGACGGTGGCGACACGGCTACGGGCGGCTAGAGGCATGGCTAAGGTTGGCGATCGACGGGCGGTCTCCTAGCGATTCTCTAGAGCTTAAATGCGTGTGTAGGGGCGGTGGCATATGGTCGGGAACGCGCGGTGCTCTGGGAGGCAGAGGCGGCGAACTCCACGGCGAGCGGTGGCTACAGGGTACGGGCGGTGAAACGAACATGTCTGGTGGTCTCCTGGGACGGTGGGGTGCATGCTGGCGGGCGGTGAGGGCTCGAGGTGGTCGGGTTGCATGGGAACGGCGCGTGCTCTGCGGTGCGCGTCGGAATGGTCGACAGCGGCACGGGCGCGGCGTTCCTGGCGGTTCTGGTCGCTGTCTTCGGGCTAGGGCTGGTCGAGAGGGGGCGGTGAGGCATGGGCTGCATGCTAGACAAGGTTGGCACGGCTAGTTCTTCTCCTAGCTTGCTGTCCACACTAGGGTGACATGTGTGCTCTCGGCCTGCTCACCATTGATGGCATTGGCAAGCTCACAGTGGTGCTAGAGGTTAGTTAAGGGTTCTAGATGATCTACTAAGGCTAGTTGTAACCAGAGAGGGAACAAGGTTGGCCCAAAACACTGCTCAACATAGTGTTTTTGATTTTGTTGATTTGAATCTGCAACCTGTTTGATGAAATGGCCGCATGAACTTGAGTTTTGAATTTTGAAAAGATTTTTGGTGGGTCTGCTAGGCATGTGTTGAGGGTTCTGTGGATGTTTGGATTTTGAAAATTGAGCTTGTTTGAGTGGTTTTTGAAATAGTGGGATCTTCCCGTATGAAATAGATTCAATTTTAAACTATCATTTAAACTAAGCATTTGAATGTTTTTGGATGATCACAAAGTGGGCCTTGGTACCTTATTATGAGTACTATCAAGGGGTGCAAAGATCCATACATGTTTCTGTTAAGTTCTGAAAGTTAGGGATACCCAAAGTAGGCATGGGAGTTAATTTGGCCAAAGTGACCATTCACCTAATTTGTTTGTTTTGACTTGTTTGTCTTTGGGAAAAGGTTGGGGATTGTTTAGATGATGTTTATTTCACCTAAGAATCATTTTACAAGCAAAGAAACACAGAACCAAGGCAATTCAAAAGAATCCAATTTTAATACTCACACATATGAATGCTTTCATATTTTTAGTTGGAAAAGTTTTTGTCAACCCTAATTTTGATGCTTAGAGTTTGATGATCCAAGTTTAATATTTTTGGGATGTTACAGGTGCATGCCTGGTGCGATGGGCCAAGCTTCCTTGATCTCGCCGAGCCTCTTGCCGAGATTGCCGATGATGATGGTGTTGTCAGCGATGCCACCGAGTTAGACGTGGAAGACTCAGACGATACGCCTGACTCGGCAGATCCCGATGATGCTCCTAGATCCAACCCCAACAATGCTCCTTCGAGTCCAGCTGCCTCTTAAGCTGGTTTAGAAAAACACTTAATTATCATGAGATCCTCGGTATGCCGGGTGCAAATGTAAGAAATACTGTAGTTACTTTGGGCGTGTGCCTTTGCGAAGGCTTAAACTTTATTTTGCTTGAATGCAAATCATCTAGGGGCAAGTCCCCGAGTTTCATTTGTTGTTTTCCTTATCCTTGAATTTGGATCTTGTCTACTTTTTTTGGCGTTCGACATTAGATTCTCAATGTTCTAAGCATTCAGTTAGCGGATATGAACCTAGAGAACTTGACCTAGGGTCATTCGACATACAAGCCGATATATCCTGCAATGGGTTAGTTATAAGCATACATATGGCCGACTCGCATTTTTTCCCTTACTTATCCGTTGTTCATGTTTACCCGTCCTTGGTCTTTTCTCTTGCTTGCCATGAAGACGTGTTTTCGGACAACAACATAGTCGAAGAGTCGACCTCATACAAGTAAACATTACTTATTCCGAGATAAGTTTAAGTGTCAACGCCAGCCGACATAAAATATGTAAGAGTAAACATGAGGGGCAGTCCCCGAGTCAGTTTTTCGAGTCATACCATTTTATTATGGCACATAGCCGGCATAAGTGTCCGACATATGAGAGTTCGAGATGTATATACACTGCTTCTCCTAAGTGTAGAAAGGATGGAGCAATGCCATATTCCATGGCCTTGTTCTTTTGTGCTTCACGAGCATCTATCAGATAGTATGAATCATTGTGCAACGCTTTGCTTACAATGAATGGTCCTTCCCACAGAGGTGATAATTTGTGCATCCCAGCTATGCGTTGCACTAGTCTGAGCACCAGATCCCCTTCTTGGAAAACACGGGGTTGGACTTTCTGGCTATGATAGCATCGGAGATTTTGTTGGTATATGGAGGATCTGGATAATACTAACTCCCTTGCTTCTTGTCGTGGTGTGGAACATGACAGAGCCATCGGGGATGGCAAATAAGGGACACATGGATGCATTCGGTGGCTCATGCAACGGGTTGGGCACGGTGCACTGCAAACACAGGGACGTACCCAGGTTTGGGGCCCTCTTGGCGAGGTAACACCCCTACTCCTGCAAGATGAATTATGTATGGGAGCTTGATGCTCAGCACATGTGCTCCTTGATCTGTTTCCTTAGCTACTATCGGAGGCTAGAGGAAGATGGGAACTTGATGCTAACACTTCTATCCTTTTATTGTTGCCTACCTAGAACCCTGTCTCTGCCCTCCCTTATATAATGGTCTGGGGAGGGGGGCAGATTACAGATCGGGTCCTCGGGTTAACTGTTTGGATATGGGTTTACAGGGCAAGGCCGGCCGCAGGGCCCAGCTGGTGGGCAAGGACCCAGTCTGCCCTTCTTTTAGCGTCATCCTTCTCTTTAGCAGTCACACGGGCTTCCTTTGGGGCATCACCCCTGCTTTAACGGTCATCCGGACTGCTTTCGCCAGCGAACGTCTTGCTTTATCTTCGTCGGGTAGCGCTGGTCATGACGGCATGCCAGCTTCCTTGATGACGAGGGAGAGCCAGAAGAGTACCCCGCATGGAGAGTCAGTCCTTCCGTGCTCTCCATCGAATCCGAGGTGAGCCGAGTGGGAACGGCCACTGGCTAGACAGGCCAGCCGAGAAGGTTATAAGCCCAGTCGGGCTTGCTTGTTAGTCGGCTAGAGTTGTCTTTCCTAGAGGCCAGGCGGCCTGCATCTTCTGGAGTCGGCCTACTTATGCATGGATTTCCCCACCCGGGGGTTATCCCCCCGACACTAGTCCCCAAGCACGTATGGGCTTGGCCGGTGGGCAAGATCTTCGGTGCTCCTTCCTGTCCTGAGAGGGTTGCTTTATTTTCTCTGGCTGCGGCTTTTACTTTTGCTTTCCGGCTGGAATTAACCAGCTGCGGAATCGATGGCCGTCCACTGGGTGTAAACAGCGAAGGCAGGTACCGGCTGGCGGAGCTGAAACGTTTGGCTAGATGACGTCGTTGATGTCTTCACCCACGATTGTGGCTCTGGCGCACGTCGCGTCAGTTTGACTTTTGCGTCGCTGTGTCAGTTTTTGGCAACTATGCAGGCAACGCAGCGTTTCCTCGGGGCAAGTGCGCACGCCTCGTCTTCTGCTAATGCCCGGGGATCTTCTGTGGCAGTTACGACGGCACAGAGGATCTGGAGCCGAAGCGTCGTGCGGCTGTGGTTCCGTGATGCCACGCGTCGCGCAGAATCCGAAGGGGCGACGATGCCGCTTGCGGGGATAAATAGAGCTCTGAGGTGGATCGGTTTCCGCACTTGTCCATCCTCCGGCTCATCTTCCCCTCGTGCCCCAGCGTTCCTTGTTCTTGCACGCCCTCTCCTTGCCGCCGCCTGCCACCTTATTTCCGCCCACCATGGCCTCCTCCTCTTTCGAGATGCTGCTGGAGCAACGTGGCGGCTGGTATGGGTCCTTCGTGACCGACGAGATCGTAAGCAAGTACCAGCGGGGAGGTTTCTTCCCTCGTCGATGCTTGTGAAGCACCGGCTTGCACCAGAGGGGGAGCGGGTGCCAAACCCACGGTCGAGGGAGCGCGTCGTCTTCCTCGCGCATTTCGCCCGCGGCTTCGGCCTCCCCGTCAGCCCTTTCCTCCTCTAGCTCTTTCTCTTCTTTGACCTCCAGCTTCATCACTTTGGCGCCAACGCCATGGCGCAACTATTGCATCATGCGGCCTGCTGCGAGTCATATCTTGGGGTGTGGCCCGAGGTGGCGAACTTTCTTAAGTTCTTCCACTTCAAGGCCCAGAACATCGCCAAGGGTGGCTTGCTGACGCGGACGGGCTGCTGCGCCGTCTACCCGCGGTACTCCTCGCCGATGTTGCGGTTCGAGCTCCCCGACACCGTCAAGCTGTGGCAGCGCTCAAATTTCTATGTGAGCAATGCCACGGAGATTGACTGGATATGCCTTCCACCCTTCGCCGACGTGCCCTCGACGCAGAAGGGCTGGACGACAAAGAGCATGGGCGCGGTGGCATGTAAGATCCCTCCCTTATAAAGGTAAGGATCCCTGTGATTGCAATGCTAGTCCCTGGATCAATGCTAGCATCCACAGTTTAAGATGAAGTGCACAGAAACAAAGGTCATTATTACATATCATTCCAGAGACAAACATAGTCTTTTACAACTCCATGGACATAGGCCTAATACAAGAGTTTAACCATAACAATATAAATAAGTCTTCATCTTCATGTGCCACTGGCAATCATGTTGAGTGTAGACTCATAACCCCTAATCATCATCAGAATAACCCGCAACATCACAAGTTACAGCCACAGTGGGTCAATACATTGGAATAGTATTGGCAAGTGATACCTTAGTATAATATTAGCCTCTAGATACTACATGCATTTGGCTAAGTGTAGTTTAGGCTTGCTTTGCTCAAAATAAGTTTTACCTATCAGTTGAAGACACTAAGTTTTTCTTTGACAAAACTTTCCCAAGGAATCACCAATAGAAATTGGTGAACCTTCACCCTTGTTCAACCACAAGTTTTAACTTAGAAAATTGGGATGAGGAGATTCTTGACAGCTTCCATGTCTTGATGCTCAAGTATTCCAATACCAGGGACATGGCTAAGTACTTAGATTCTTCCATCTGTAGAGGTTGTGCACTTTCCCCACAAGACTTGATTTTCACCAAGACAGGACCTTTCAGAAGCCTTCCCTTAGAACAAATGGACGCGCTCCAAACCTATCATCCCACTACCACCAACTTTCCAAATGGCTAAGTTATTGCAACCTATATGATCCAGGCAGAGCCCATAATGCCATGTGGCTGCACTAGAAGCTTCTTAACATTTGGCATCTCAAATCCCTTTGTTCCTGGGTGGCTTTCCACAAGTGAGATAGACAAATTAAGCCATAGAAATGGGCCTTGTGTAACCACTCAACCCAAACCATTCTTTCCATTCCACCCAGGTGTTTCATTCACTTAGTGTTTTATTAAGCAAAAACACAAGTCAATGACTTAGAAATATTTCACATAGCATGAATATATAATCCACCCTTGGTTGCTACTAGCTAGGCTAAGCATGGCAATAGTAAGCATCTTTACTTAGAGGAAATTCTAACAATTCTACAACTACTAGGATTTCCCAAGCATAGCATATAGATACTTATCGAAATATTCATGCAATGTCCTATACAAAATATTTCTAATGCATAGGTGAAAATATAGAGATAAAAACATGAAGCACCACTTGCCTTGGTAGTTTGGGGAGTAGCAACAATCTTCACAACCACAATCACTATTAGCACCAAAATCTACACATAAAATAATGGCACCAAAATCACATAACAAAATATACAAACAAAAATATATGAATGCATGCAAATGCCATGTGATTATTTTTCTACACCAAACAAGACAAGGGTATAGTACTGAAACATAAACAAGACCAAGATACTCAAAATAAACCTTATTTGATCTTTAAAACATTTTTCAAATATTTTCCACACTCAAATTAAGCCTACAAATGTCTCTGCAAAAATAGCCATTTTTACAGGGGCAAAACATTAAACACATTGCATAAACAGATAGGATTCTTTCGCCTGATTCCAATGATATAAAATTTACAAAATTTGAACATGTGGATCAAAAGTTATGAATTTTACAAGTTTGAATCACTAATAGATCTAATTCAAATTTTTAAAACAAAGAACTAGCCACGCGTCATGTCCTGATTGGTTGATACCGTTTCGCACCGGATCACACTCGTGGGCCGTTAGATCTAACTTAACACGCACGGTCCTGATTTGCCCGTACCGCTTCGCTACAAATCTATTTCTAATCGCTGGATCTAGATCCTACGGCTACAGATCAAACGACCACAGATGGGCGGCGGCGATGCGGCGGCGCGGCTCTGTCGGAGAAGTTGCTGGCGATTTAAGTCACGCGGGGAGGATTGGACGTGCTTACCATGTTCGCAGGACTGTAGTGAAGCTCAAGGTGGTCGAGGGAGAGTCAGGGGCGCACAGACTCGACGTCTATTGCTCGCCGGAGAAGCGTCGCTAGTCAGGTACTGCTGTCCGTCATCGTTGGCGAGGTTACAGACCGCGCCTAGCCAAAAGAATGATGTCGTTAGATGCGCACAAGCCTGGCGAACATGTGAGTAACCAGAAGAGAGGAAGGGGTGGTCGGGAACTACCAGGAGGTGTCGCCGAAGTCGAGCAGCGGCTCTGTCACTTGCGGAGGTGGACGGGAACGGCTTCCTGGATCAAGCGCGGCCAAACGAATGGGGTCAGGAGGTGCACAAGGTTGTAAGGAACACGCTCGTTTGAATTAGAAGGGCAGGGGTGGTCTGGCTCACCGGAATTTCGTCGCCGGAGCTCGTCGGTACAGCGGCGGTGTTAGAGCAATTAGGGGCAGCCTGGTGGCAGAGCGAGTGAGTTGAGCAAGGGGAAATGGTCATCGAGGGGTGGGGATTAAGTAGTCGAGCGAGAAGGGGTAATTACTCCGCGAATCAAGCGCAATCAAAGGATTTGAATTCGGGAGGAAACGGCAGCGTCGAGCAGTTCCTCCGGCGCGTGATTGACGACGACGATGACGGGGCAAAGTGGGGTCGGCCTGTCAGTGAGGGGGTGTGCGCGGGTTGGGTGAGAAACAAAGGGAGAGAGGGAAAACCCGGGTGGACTGTTTTGGTTACTGGGCTGAAAAGGTATCGCCGGCCCATTTCTGTTATCCTTATTCTTTTTCTTTTTCTAAATTGATTTTCAGGAAACAAATTCAAATGAAATCAAATGTGTTTGATTTCAAACTTGTTATGGATTTTTTTGTAAAATGAAACCTACATATTATTGAGTATAAAACCATGCTGTCTCACTAGACTTGCTTGGTTCCTTTGAATTTTTTTAAAATAAACAGTGCCTTAGCACAAGATTTAATAAAGATATGAAAATGGTTTTTAAAACCAAATTTTGTTTTGAAATTTTTGCCCAAGCTTTGGAAGTCAACCAAACCAGCACATGAACAAACAATCTTGTTTTGAAACCCATAATCTCCCACTAGGGAGTAGCATTGGATCAATGCCTGTTTACATAAAATAATAAGCACCCAAATGCTTCTGTTTTTGTAATGACTTTGAAAATGATCCCTAAATGATTATGCATGCATGGATGATATGCAATCTTTGAAAACATGATTTTAGGGATGTTAAAAATCTAACCCCCTTAAGGTGAATCTCGCCCTCGAGATTCATATTCGCTAGCAAATAGGTGAGGGTGGTCTTTCCGAAGATCATCTTCTCTTTCCCATGTTGCTTCTTCTTCAGAATGATGGTTCCATTGAACTTTGCAGAACTTGATAGTCTTAGTCCGAGTAACTCTTTCTGCGGTCTCAAGAATCTTGATAGGTTTTTCCTCATAAGTGAGATCACTTTCCAATTGAACCTCCTCCAAAGGTATAGTATCCTTCAAAGAAGTCTCTTCCATTTATGGATGGCATTTCTTTAGCTGACTCACATGAAACACATTGTGAACTGCAGACAATGATTCTGGCAATTCAATCTCATAAGCTACTTCTCCTTTACGACTCAGAATTTTGAATGGTACAAGATATCTTGGGGCCAATTTTCCTTTGACTCCAAATCTCTTCATTCCACGAAGTGGTGACACTCTAAGATAAGCTCTATCACCCACTTCATAGGTGACTTCTCTACGCTTAGGATCTGCGTAGCTCTTCTGTCGGGACTGTGGTATCTTCAATCTGTCCTTAACTAGCTTGACTTTCTCTTCAGCCTCCTTGATTAGTTCTGGTCCGAACAAATTTCTTTCTCCCACACCATTCCATGGTAATGGGGCGCTACACTTTCTCCCATAGAGAAACTCAAACGGTTCCATCTCAATACTAGCTTGATAGCTGTTATTGTAAGAGAATTCTGCGTAAGGCAGACTTTCATCCCAACTAGCTCCACAGTCTAGAGCACATGCTCTCAACATATCTTCGAGAATCTGGTTGGTCCTTTCTGTCTGTCCATCAGTCTGAGGATGAAAAGCAGTGCTGAATTCCAATCTCGTTCCCAAAGACTCATGTAGTTGCCTCCAAAAATGAGAAGTGAACTAAGTTCCCCTATCAGACACAATACTCTTGGGTACCCCATGCAGACACACAATCCTATTCATGTATATCTTGGCCAACTTAGCACTTGTGTAGGTTGTCTTCACAGGTATGAAATGAGCCACTTTAGTTAGGCGATCCACTACTACCCAAATAGAATCATATCCAGACCTGGTCCTTGGCAATCCAGTGATGAAATCCGTGCCAATCTTGTCCCACTTCCAATCAGGAATAGGTAGTGGTTGTAGCAATCCTGCTGGTTTCTGATGTTCTGCTTTCACTCTACTACATACATCACACAAAGCAATATCTTCGGCGATGTCTTTCTTGAGATTATTCCACCAAAATCTTTCTTTCATATCCATGTACATTTTGGTGTTACCCGGATGAATGGAATATGGTGAGTTGTGTGCTTCTTGTAAAATCAGTTTCCGAAGCTCCGGATCTTGTGGAACACAGATATGTTTTCCATACCATAAAGTACCATGTTCGTCTTCATGGAATCCTTTGGCTTTTCCCTTGCCAATATTTTCCTTAATCTCTTCAATTTCCTTGTCTGTCTTTTGGGCTTCTTTGATTTTGTCCAACAAAGTGGGTTGAACATCCAATGACATGAGATGTCCTTCAGGCACAATCTCCAATCTGAGATCTCTAAATTGGGCACACAGATCATCTGGCAACTCTCCCTTAGTATGGCCATTCACAAAAACCTTACGGCTTAGGGCATCCGCTACAACATTTACTTTACCGGGGTGGTATTGCAAACTCAAGTCATAGTCCTTGATGAGTTCTAGCCATCTTCTTTGTCTCATGTTGATTTCTTTCTGAGTAAAGATAAACTTCAAACTTTTGTGATCTGTGAACACTTCACATCGCTTTCCCAAAAGATAATGTCTCCATGTTTTGAGTGCATGGACAACAGAGGGTAACTCTAAATCATGAGTAGGGTAATTTACCTCATGAGTTTTGAGTTGTCTCGAGGCATAAGCCACAACTTTCCCTTCTTGCATTAGCACTGCACCTAATCCATGATGATATGCATCACAATAGACTTGGAAATCTTTCTCCAAATCTGGCAGACATAAGACTGGTGCTGTCACTAGTCTCTTCTTCAATTCTTGGAAACTGAGCTCACATCCTTCAGTCCAAGCGAATTTCTTGTCTTTCTTTAGCAACTCTGTCATTGGCTTAGCTACCTTGGAGAAAATTTCAATAAATCTTCTGTAGTATCCTGCCAAGCTAAGGAAACTACGAACCTCTTTTACTGACTTAGGATATTCCCATTCAGTTACAGCTGACACTTTAGCGGGGTCAACTGCTATACCATCTCCTGACACAATGTGTCCGAGAAATCCAAGTTCATTTAACCAAAATTCACACTTGCTGAATTTGGCATACAACTTATGCTCTCTAAGCTTCTCAAGTATCAAACGCAAATGTCCTTCATGCTCTTCTTTGCTCTTGGAGTAGATCAAAATGTCATCGATGAAAACGACAACAAACTTGTCAAGGAACTCCATGAACACCTTGTTCATCATATTCATGAAGTAAGCTGGTGCATTGGTCAAACCAAATGGCATCATGGTGTACTCATACAATCCATACCTAGTGGTGAAAGCTGTCTTAGGTATGTCTTGTTCCCTTATCTTAAGCTAAAAATAACCTGACCGGAGATCAATCTTTGAGAATACACAGGCTCCTTCTAACTGATCAAACAAGTCATTGATTCTAGGCAAAGGGTATTTGTTCTTGATAGTCACCTCATTGAGTGAACGGTAATCTATGCATAACCTTTGACTTCTATCTTTATTTTCCACAAACAAAACTGGTGCTCCCCAGGATGAAGAACTTGGTTGAATGAATCCTTTCTGCAACTGTTCTCCAAGTTGTTTCTTGAGTTCTTTCAACTCATCAACTGACATCTTGTAAGGTCTCTTTGCTATTGGTCCTAATCCTGGTAGCAAATCAATCAGAAATTCCACATCCCTATCAGGTGGCATTCCCGGCAATTCTTCCGGAAACACGTCCGGATATTCACTCACAATTGGCACACTGTCTATGCTAACCCCCTTATGAGAATTTAGCTTACTCCCTTTTGACTCAAAGTTAGATTTGAATCTTATCTGTTTCTTTTCTGGGGTTGTGACTGCGACAGTACGATTGGCACAATCTAGTACTCCTTCATACTTGGTCATCCAGTCCATTCCCAAAATTACATCCAGTCCTTGGGAATCAAGGATTATCAGACTCACTGGAAACTTATGCTTTCCAAACTCTATCACTAGATCATGGCATCCAAGACGTACTATCATATCTCCACCGGGAGAACTTACTTTTATTGGACACCCAATGTTTTCAGTTGGAAACCCATTTCTATCAACAAATGCTTTTGATATCAATGAATGTGATGCACCAGTATAAAAAAGAACAAGTGCTGGAATAGAATTGAGTTTGAACTTACCAGCCACAACATCGGACTCCTCATAGATTTTTCCACATTGATGTGGTTCACTTGTCCCTTCTGGAAAGGGTTGGGCTTGTTGGGTCCTTCAACTTTATTTTCTGGGCATTCATTTGCATAATGCCCCATCTTCTTGCACTTGAAGCATTCAACCTGACTAAGATCCTTCTTGACAGGTTGGCTTCCACTACCACTTCCACTTCCATTATGGTGGCTCTTGTATCCACTCTTGTGATTCTTGTATTTGTCATTTTCATGACTACGGTGATGCTTGTTGTCATGATGACGGTTGTGGTTGTGGTGGCCGTTGTACTTTCCATGCTTGTGGGATCCAGAACTCCCACTATCATCATAATGGGAACGCTTGTGAGACGATCCCGAGCTGTGCTTGTTAGAGTTGTGTTTCCTCTTTCTGCTTTTAACCTGTTTCATCTTGCTCTCCAAGATGGCAGCCTTGTCACAAAGAGATTGATAGGTGGGGACATAGGCCACAGATAATTGCAGGTTCAGTTCATCCTTCAGTCCTTCGAGGAACTTCTCTTTCCTATTGGCATCAGTATCCACTTCATCCGGTGCATAACGCGCCAGATTGTTGAACTCCTCAATATATTCAGCCACGCTGCAGTGGCGCTACTTCAGATTATGAAATTTCTTCTTCTTCAATCTCATCATTCTGGATGAGATGTGAGTTGTATGGAAACCATCTTCAAAGATATCCCATGTCACATCCTCAATGGGAGTGGTGATCTGGAAGTTATCCCACCAAGTAGCTGCTGGCCCTTCCAACAAGTGTGCTGCAAACCTGACTTTCTCCTCGTCGGTACAGCCGACAGTTACGAAATCCTTGTTCACCGAGCGTAGCCAATCATTGGCCACCATGGGGTCAGTAGTTCCTGAGAACTTTGCAGGCCTCAGTCTTAGGAATCTGGTGAGCATGTCAAAACCTGGTAGATTGTTCTGATTGTTGTTGTTGTTGTTGTTGTTGTTGTTGTTGTTGTTGTTGTTGTTGTTGTTGTTGTTGTTGTTGTTGTTGTTGTTGTTGTTGTTGTTGTTGTTGTTGTTGTTGTTGTTGTTGTTGTTGTTGTTGTTGTTGTTGTTGTTGTTGTTGTTGTTGTTGTTGTTGTTGTTGTTGTTGTTGTTGTTGTTGTTGTTGTTGTTGTTGTTGTTGTTGTTGTTGTTGTTGTTGTTGTTGTTGTTGTTGTTGTTGTTGTTGTTGTTGTTGTTGTTGTTGTTGTTGTTGTTGTTGTTGTTGTTGTTGTTGTTGTTGTTGTTGTTGTTGTTGTTCTGATTCTGTATGAAAGTAGTCATCGTCTGCATCAGATGTGTCTGTGCTGTCATCAGCTGCTGCATCTCGGGGGTGACATTGTTGTTGTTCGGGTTGGGGTTGGCATGTCGAGGAGGCATCTATGGTTTTCAATAAGGATAAGAATGAGATACCCATAGATGCTTAACATGCACAATACATCATATAGACAATCACCAAACAAGCATCAAAATAAAGTTCAACGATATAAACAACAAGTTTGAAAAGTAAACACACCAATAGCAAGCCATCCACATGTTGGATGGTCATTGCAACTCAAAATCATAAGTATGGTAAATGATAAATAAACGAGTAGTCATCACTACTCCTCTGCATCAACCTCCTCATCGACAAGTGTAAGACCTGCATTCTCCATAGCGGTCTTGTACTCCTCGACATTGGTAGTCAAGGCCTCTACCATGGCTTTGAGAGCCCTCTTCTATGAACGAAGTCTCTCAATCACAACCTGCTGATGCTCGAGCTCGAAGTCCTTGGCCTCTAGTTCTGCAGTCATCTCTCGAATCCTCTTATTCCTATCTTGGACTCTTTTCTCTTGACTCTTGAACTTTCTATCCTGACTCTCAAACTTGGCCTCCATTTCCTTGACTTTCTCATCTTGCTCCGCGAAGAGCTTGTCCTTCTCATGAAGCTGCACCTGGAGTTCGTCATTGCTAAGCATGATGTTGGTCCTATCAGTATCTAGGTGCCTAAGTATAACCTCTAGGTCCTAAAGGTACAGACTAATCGTCTCTACCGTCTCTCTAGCATTATCCTCGAACTCAATAGCCTCACCATCCTCGTCACGTCTTCCAAAAGTGTGGAAGTGAGTACCTCTAATCTCCCGAGAGTGTCTCCCTAACAAACGCCCAAGTAAATTCTGCATGACTACCTCTAGGCCTCTCTCCTTGTCGTCATGCATGATCTTGAAGGTGATAGCCTCCGTGGCTGGCTCAGTCTGGCATCCTGTCTGAGTAACCTTGAAGCCCCAAAGGTCCTTCCTCTCAAACTTGGTGAGGGGAAGCATCATGATGCTAGGAAGCGGAAGATTGAGCACATTAGTGAGCTCAATAAGACGAGTGCCAAAACGAGTTCCCTTAAACTCTTCAGCCGTGCTGATAGTAACATTAGGCATCTATTTTATAAGATAGAAAAAGTTAGAATCAACATAGATAGAGAAAAGTCACAAGACAAAGCATCACAGGCATATCATTGGAAATTAAACACACAAGTCATGGCAAACATAAATCCATTATAAGCATCCAAGGTTCATTATAATTTAGACAAAATTTTTGTAAATAAGACGATAAGTGTGGTGGTCCAACTAGCAAAGTACATTACAATTCCATCTCACTTGCCAAGTTAGCTAACAGGGCATCCCTAGAGGAAATCTGTCGATCCTGATCACATGACTCCATTGCTAAGTCTATGATGTCCTCTCTTAAATGTTGGTTGGTAGCCTCTAACTCTTGGGTATGCTTCTTTTCTTCCTTAAGGTCATTTTGGGTGTTAAGCATTATGCACTTGAGTCTATAACCAAGCTCCTTGATGGCCTTCCAAGCTGCATCTCTTGCAGAGTCAAAGAATGTGGTGTGCATCACTGAGTTGGTGACCATGCAGAATCCTGATTCCTTGTGGTTGTCTTCCTTGTTTTATACAAGTGAAGTTGCACCCACCAGTAATCCACTCCTTCATCCATCACGGGGAAACCTTTGTACACAGCTGCACCATGTATTCCCATGGCAACCATGAGGTCCTTGAGAGCCTTGGGGAATTCTGTCTCACACTCCAACGTCATAGTCATGAGTGGTCCCTTCCTCACGGCTTCGTTGATGGAGTTCATCTGCAAATAGAGATGAGCAATAAGATTAGAAAATCTTACGAGAAGAAAAAGACAAGTGTGGAAATTGTTGAAAAGTTTTCCTTAGTGGTTTCTATTCCAATCCTAGGGTCATAATCCTACAAGCAACACAGTTCTCTGATACCATCTGTAAGATCCCTCCCTTATAAAGGTAAGGATCCCTGTGATTGCAATGCTAGTCCCTGGATTAATGCTAGCATCCACAGTTTAAGATGAAGTACACAGAAACAAAGGTCATTATTACATATCATTCCAGAGACAAACATAGTCTTTTACAACTCCATGGCCATAGGCCTAATACAAGAGTTTAACCATAACAATATAAATAAGTCTTCATCTTCACACTACTAGGAAAACGGCTATAGGTAATCAGCACATCCGTGGCTCACATGGTTGAAGTGCCCCACGGCTAAAACAGGCGTGGCTCACCTGTGGGCAGTGCCCTACTAATAACTAGAACAACCGTGGCGCACATGACTATAGTGCGCCACAGATGTGTGTGGGCCAGGGCCCTGTTGGCCGCACGCCAAACATCTGTAGCGCACTATAGTCATGTGCGCCACGGTTGTTAGGGTCATCTGTGGCGCACATGGGGCTGGTGCGCTACACCTAAGCGCATGCCCCCCTCTGCTCTGAAACGGCCACAAACTTCTGTGGCGCACTCGGCCTAGTGCGCCACAGGGAGTAGGAGCATCTATGGCGCACATGGCATAGTGCGCCACAGATGTTTGTACTCCCTGTGGCGCACTAGGGACGTGTGCGCCACGGATGTGTCGATTTCTTTAGGACAGCACTTTATGTGCACATGTGTGACCACATCCACCACCCCACACTTCACTTTCCCCTTCTTCTTCCTCCTTAGATCTAGTCGGGATCTTCTCCTTCCCACCTAAATTTCTCCACACATTCACCATTTTTAGCATGTAAAACTTGCTTTGGATGTTACATAAGTAATAGAGGAGGTCTCCGGTCTCTCATCTATCCTTCTCCGGTCGACGCGCGCACCTCTCCTTTCCATCTTTCTCGCGATCGGTCTCTCATCTCGGTAAGTTGTCCATGTAAGGATGTGTTCACGTGTATATGGATGATGTGCTCATATGTATGTAGATGATCGATGCTCATGATGTGTGTATGTGGAGAGGATCGATGGTCATATGTGTGTGTATATGGAGAGTATCGATGATGCTCATGCATGTGTGTATGGAGAGGATAATGGTATGTTCATGTGTGTATGGATCGGTCTCTCTCTCTATCTCTTGTGTTTGTATGTGGAACAAGTTGCCATTTGTTTTGCCAAAATGTTGATTCATTTCCATTTTGGCAAGACTTTGGCATTTCGCAAAGGTCCTAATTTTAGGATAGGTCATGCCGAAATTTTCTATCGACCATTGCATGCATGCATTCATTATGTGGTTCTAATAGACTTCAAAATTGTACCGTGTACATCGTGCAGGCAAAAATGGTCCGCATAATGAGCGAAGGCATTGTGGATAGATTTTTGAAATGTGCGACGACCGACATGATACGAAATAACAAGACAGATATAAGATGTCCGTGCAGAAGATGCAAACTCAACTGGGTGATCGACCCAGATTCCGGGAATCTGCAGGCGCACCTGCTCCGCCAAGGTTTCATGGATGGATACACTCGTTGGATAAGCGATGACGTAGATGATGGAGACGGTGAAGAAGGTGGCCAACATGACGATGATCATCATCACGGCGAGAACGGGCGAGATGATGAAGAGTCTCCTGGAGATGGTGAAGGTGCGGAAGCAGACCGGGATGATGATGATCTAGATGCCGGAGGAGCAGACGACGATGGAACAACGTCAGGCTGGGTGCGGGACCCTTATGTGCAAGAGCTGCTTCTCAAGCAGACGAGTAACGCCAGGGCTGCCGCTAGAGAGAAAGCCAAGCTTGCGCAACTTGAGAAAGACGCGGTTACTCCATTGTCTGAAGGATGCAGGCCCGATGATACCCGGTTGAATGTAACGCTCAAGGCTATGGAGATGAAGGCAAAGCACAAATTGAGCGACGCAAGCTTCGACGATATGATGGCATTCTGGCACGATCGTCTCCCGGAGGGGAACACATGTCCAACTAGTATCGAGGATGCCAAGAAAATCGTCTGTCCTCTCGATCTACCGCACGTTATATATCACGTATGCATCAACGATTGCATCATTTATCGGGGCGAGGACGCGGAGAAAACCACATGTCCGGTGTGCGGCGTGAGTCAATACAAGAAAGGGAAGAAAGCACCTCGAAAAGTGGTATGGTACTTTCCTATCACTCCTCGTCTGCAGCGTTATTTCGCGGACCCTAAGGAAGCGAAGCTCATGCGATGGCATGCGGAAAGGAAGAAGCCAGGAGATGTTGATGACCCCGAAAAGGATGAGCTGCTGACGCACCCTTCAGATGCTAGCCAGTGGAAAGCATTGGACCTCGAATTCCCAGAATTCGGTGGAGATTCGAGGAACATCAGGCTTGGTGCGATCACCGATGGACTCAATCCGTTCGGTAGCCAGAGCAGCACGCACAGCACTTGGCCCGTGTTTGTATGGATGTACAACCTCCCTCCATGGTTGTGCATGAAGAAGAAGTACATACAAATGAGTATGCTAATTCAAGGGCCGAAACAACCTGGTACCGACATCAATCTGTATCTCGGGCTGTTGAAAGAGGAGCTAGCCACGTTATGGGAATCTGGAGCCAATACTTACGACGTGGTCGCACAAGATTATTTCACTATGAGAGCCGCGTTGATCACTACGGTGCAAGACTATCCAGGTTGCGGGTATATCTCGGGGCAGGTTATCCAAGGATTCTGCGCATGCGTTAGGTGCATGGATAACACAAGCTATCTCCAACTAGAGAAAGATCTAGGGTCATCGAAAACCGTGTTCATGGCGCACCGGAGGTGGCTCGACAAGAATGATCCATGGAGAAAACGTGGAGACCTGTTCGATGGCAAATCAGAGACCCGAGGAATCCCAGAGCGTAGGAGCAGCGAAGAAGTGGAAGAGTTGCTGAAAAACTGGAAAGATTGTCCTAAGCCTGGAAAGAAGCGAAAGAGGCAGCAACAAGACAAGCCGCTGATGAAGGTATGGAAAACAAGGTCTGTTTTCTAGGAGTTGCCATACTGGAAGTTTCTCCGCACGCCTCATAGCCTCGACATCATGCATATCACGAAAAACGTGTGCGAGAGTCTGGTCGCCACCATAATCAACATGCCAGATAGGACGAAAGATGGTCCGAAAGCAAGGCACGACCTGATATGCTTGGGTATCCGGAAGGAGCTTCACGGAGGACGCACTACTCCTGATGATCAGGAAGATGACGATGATCATGAGTCAGAGACGACACAAGGTCGTCGGAAGGGTAAAAAGTTCAAGAAGAACGAATATTACTGCCCTCCTTCTTGCTTCACTCTAAGCCAGGATGAGATCAAACAGTTTTTCAAGTGCCTTCTAGGAGTCAAATTTCCTTACGGCTACGCGGGAAAGATAAGCAGATACCTAGACGAGGCGAAGCAGAGGTTCAGTGGCATGAAGTCTCACGACTGTGACGTGCTAATGACGCAGGTACTTCAGGTCGCACTAAGAGGGATAATGGACGAGCACGTCCGTGAAACGTTATTTGGCCTATGAAAGTTTTTCGACGTCATCTCTAGGAAGTCGATTGGCTTGAATCAGCTCGGAAGGCTACAGGAGGAGATCGTGGTGATACTATGTGAGCTTGAGGTCTACTTCCCACCCGCATTCTTCGACATTATGGTGCATCTGTTGGTCCATGTCGTGGAGGACATCGTACAACTCGGGCCGATGTTCCTCCGCAGCATGATGGCGTTCGAAAGGATGAACGGACACATCAAAGGATACGTTCGCAACAGGTCCCGTCCAGATGGAAGCATAGCCAAGGGCTTTCTGGCCGAAGAGTGCATCTCTTTCTGCACGAATTATCTAGACATCGAGAACCCTGTCGGTCTTCCCGTCAACAGACACCTTGTCAAGCTCGACGGATCTGGTCACCGAGAGGGTCGTCGCATACTGCATGCAGACTTTGATTTTCGACGCGCAGACTTTGATCGAGCAAACCTCGTCGCGCTACAGCATTTAGAACTGGTCGATCCTTGGGTACAGAAGCACAAAAGGTTAATCGAGAAGAAGTACAGTGACCGGGGCATATAGAGGACGCAAGGAGAAATAATCAAAGAGCACAACTCAGATTTCACGCGTTGATTTAGGCAGACGCTCCTTGATAATTCCCCGCGCTCGCATTCTTCTGACACGGAAAAGATCATATTCACCTTGTCGTAGGGACCGATGCAAAACCTGGTGACCTATCAGGCGTATGATATCAACGGCTACACATTCTACACGGAGGAAAAGGACAACAAGTGTGATTATCAGAACTCAGGCGTAACGTCGGAATTCTACACCGATGACAACGTGAAGGAAAGATTCTACGGAAGAATCGAGGAGATCTGGGAGCTCGACTACTATGGAGAAAAGGTGCCGATGTTCCGTGTTAGATGGGCAAAGAGCGTCGAAAGAGAAGACCGGTATTTCACAACCATGGTTATACCCGAAGCAGCCAAATCCAAGGCCGCCGGTGCAAACGTGGCCGCGAAAAATGAACCATGGGTACTGGCTACCAAAGTGGACCAATGTTTTTTCATTACCGACCCGACAAAGCCTAGCCGTGTTGTCGTGAGGAGAGGAAAAAGAAACATCATCGGAATGGATGGAGTCGCCAACGAGCAAGACTTCGACCAGTACGGCGACCCAAAGATTGAAGATGACGACGACTACGATGCAGCAACATACATCACAAGAAGAAAAAGGACAACCCTACCCAAAAAAGGTAGCCCGTTCGAAAGAAGAAACATTAAAGTGCCGGGGCTAAATTATTCAACCGCGACAAAGAAGGGAAAAAAGATTGTAAAACGCTAGCTCAAAAAATATTGTAAAACGCGTGGTCGAAAAAGATTGTAATATTTATGGACAAATTATTATGACATATTTGAAGCATATTTAATTTGTACCACTTTTATGACATATATTATCACTTTTGGGCATTTTTGGAATATTTAAAAGTATTTTAAAAACAAAACAAAAAATTTGTATCATATATCACCACTTTTGGGCATTTTTTGGAACATTTAAAAGTATTTTTAAAATAAAATTAAAAAATGTGGCACCAGGATTCGAACCTGGGTGCTAACAGGTTTAGAATAGAGCAGTGGGAGGAACCAGTGGGGTAAGGCAGTGCTAGTGTTAGCAAAGGGGGTGGCATCCCTCTTATCTGACTAGTCCTACTCACTTAGGCGTAGCGCACCCTGGCCAAGTGCGCTACGGTTATCCGTAGCGCACTTGGCCAGGGTGCGCTATGCCTAAGTGGGTAGGACTAGTCACCGTGAGCCAGGCCCTCCCCATCGTCGTCTTCAGACACATCGTCCCCATCCCCATCCCTATCCCCGCATCGTCCCCATCCCCATCGAGGCGCCACCGCCGCCGCATCCCAAGAGGAGGAGGTCGCCACGCCAGGAGGAGGAGGCCTCCACGCTAGGAGGAGGAGGAGGCCGCCTTGCCCGCGCGCTCATTCCGTGGAGGAGGAGGTCGGTGGCGGCGAGGTTCCTGCAGAGTCGGCTCCGCTCCTCCGACGGCAAGGCGCTCTGCCGCTCCCTCCCCCTCGTTACCTCGTCCGCTAGCCCTCGTCGTCGTCATCTCCCCCTTTCTCCTCGAGCAATCTCAGAGGTGAGCTCTGCCCCTCCCCTCTATCCTTCTCCCCCTCTCTCCTCGAGCAATGGTTAGGGTTAGCACCTGATGATTTAATTGATGCCTCTGACAGTGATCAAATTATGTTCTAGATGTACTAGATGTCCATCAAATTATGTTCTAGATCAAATTATGTTCTGTATCTATTTTCCTGGACCGAGGACTTGGCTTTTCCTTGTTGTTTATCTAGTGGTTCTTCCTAGGTGTGTTCAACTGTTAGCAATCTATATGTCTGACGTTCAAATTCTCAATTAAATGCTCTATTATAGTTATTTTTTCCTTCATGATTCTGTTGCATCTGGTTAGGTAGGTCTTATCAGAGACAAGTTACAGCAAGAACTGAATACAATATTTGTCTTGTTCCAATGGAGTTTCTGTGTTGTTCATGGTCTCTGTGTTGTTCATGGAGTGCATCATCCTTTGCTGTTGTTGTTGACACTACTGACAATATAGCAGTAAATTTTTTTTGCTGTTGTTGTTGTTGATTGTAATAAGCAATAGTCTACATCATGGTTGTTGTTATCCCATGATTAGCAGTTGAGGTTAGCCCATGATTAGAGTGGTTTCAGAGTGGTTTCAGAGATATAGGTAGTTGACAGAGATACAATTGTATGCTATTGATGAACATTTTTAATTGTCCTTGGATTATGCTGTCGATATATATATATATATCACTAATGATGCAAGCTTAATTTAGATTGACCTTGGATTATTCAGTACACCAAGGTTTAAATGCTCAAGTACTTCTAGTTCTAGGTATTAATTTAAATAAGAGAGTGCGAAAGCTGATGCTTCAGGGTTGTACAACATCTGGTTTTGCACTCCTGGGTCGACACTTAATTTTTTTAAAAAACTTTGTTGACACATAAGGTTCAGATTTATCTCTGTTGACAGTATTGACACATTAGGGTTCAAAGTAGTGCAGGAGGTTGTTGACACATTAGGGTTCAGAGTAGTGCAGGAGGTTATATGATCATGTTTGTGCCCCTGACTGAATATGGTAGTTGTTCTGGTGTTCTGGTTCCTCCATTTTCTTTGTTCCATTATGCCCATAGATGTGGTAGCTGTTCTAGTGTTGGTGTCCCTTGCAAAACTTGCTCTCATCTGGTACATGATAGCACCTGTTGGTATTGTGTGGTCCTAAGAATATTTTGTGGATGAACTACAAAATATGTGATAGTGTACTGTACTTGTCCACTCAATGCATGGACTCCATATGAGGCATCCGTGCAACTAATATGTTACTATGTCATATTTTTTTAGCTTGTAGATTAATATAGCACTAGATGGTCATATATTCTTTAACCCAAGCATGAAATAAAACATCACTCATGCATCAAGTCCAGTAATTTTTGCTGAAACAGATTTATTGTGTGCTGGTTGTGCAGTTGTGCTGGCTATACTGGGCCATTTATGCTGGTTGTGCTGGCTATGATGGCCATTTATTGTGTGCTAGCTATGCTGGCCATATATATGCAGGTTCTTGTATGAAACGAGTCACGATTTTTGCCGGAATGTTGATTAACTTCCGTTTCGGCAGAAATCGGGCACTCCTAGTTTAAGAAAATTAGCAAAGGTCATACCGGATTTTTCCGTGCATTTAACCAATTATTTGTTTTTTATTAGTGCAAAGATGTGTGACAACGACGAGGCTGGATGTTCTAAGCGCACCAGCGCTGAAGGAGAACTCAGACCTCCGATTAAACAATTGACATTCTGGGAGGCGGCCCAGCGGCTAGAAGACGATGAAGAATACCATCCTTCGGAGAGCGAGGATGATGAGATGGAAGACGCGGAGGAAGAAGCCGAAGGAACAGCGGACGATGAAACCACTGATGGCGGCGAGGGCACAGGGAGTGGTAGCAACCCTCCTAAGAAGAAGAAGAAGAAGAAGAAGCCGAAGGATCGGCGCCCGAACACGGTCGGCACGGTCAGGGAGGAAATTACCGAAGTGAGCCCATCAGGGGTTCCTTTGGAGCCCGCCCTTGTCGTCAAAGGGTACGGTGGGCAAGTGGCGGCGATCACCCGGACAACCATCTCGATCAACACCGAGAATCTCTGGCATAAAGATAATGGCCACTTGCGCACACTCCTCTTCGAGAAGCTGCACGCAAGATACAAGTTCCCCGCTAAGTATCAGAACACAAATTATCATGGGAACGAAGTAAACAAATCCGCCCTCACAAAGATGAGCACCGCCCTGGCCAGCTGGAGAACCCGGATAAAGAAAAAGATCTATAAAGAAGGCAAAAGTCTCGAGGAGATCCAGAAGATTGACCCGCAGATCACCGAAGATCAGTTCCGGGAGTACAAGGAGAGGTGTGAATCCGAAAGAGCCCTGGCCAATAGTAATCGGGGAAAGGTGCTGCAGGCGATGAATATAGGTCATCACCATCTCGAATCTGGTGGATACAGAACCGCGGAGGCCAAACGGAATAAGGAGGACGAAGAGTATAGATCCAAGGGGATAGAAAACCCCTTTGCCAAATTCGAACCCGGGCAGGTTCGAAACTTCATCAGGGCCCGTTACCATGTGGACCCAAAAACCAAACAACTCACCGCGGATCCTGCGGTGAAGGAATTCGAGGAAATTGTGGTAAGTATAATCTAATTACCACGGATCAACACGATTGCAATTTAATCGATGATCTAAATGATTCACTGTTACTTCTTCTACAGGAGGAGGAAATTGTTGCTAGTCATGGATCCCAGGGTTCCTCATCCCAGGGGTCGACGGCGGCCACCCGGTGGGATAACCCTTTTAACAGGGCGATGAACCGGGCCAAGAAAATAGAGCCGGTTACGAAGAAGCCGTCGTCGGCTGGCCGTCTGGCCGGCCTCGGGGGTAAGAATTGGGTGGATCATTTTGGTCCACCGCCGAGGACGCATGTGGCGCCGTCGGGAAGGAGCGAGGAGGTAAACCGAGAGGTTCAAGAACTTAAGGCACAAGTGGCGCGGATCCCGCAGATCGTCCAAGACAACCTGGCAATCACCCTCACGTCCTTCCTGCCTACCTTGGTGGAGTCAATAGCGAACTGGAGTGCGGGTGGTCGAGTAGGGCCGTGCCCGATTCCAAGCATGGTCAGCAGCCACTCGAACAACGCGGCGCCGACGAATCAGGCGAACTACGTGTTCGTGACTCCGCCAGCTAGCACCGCGGCGCCGCAAGTGTTGGTGACTCCCCCTGCCATCACCGCGGCGCCGGAGTACATGTTGGTGCCCCCCTGCCATCGTCGCGGCGGCACCGGATCTCCAAGCACCCGTCAGGAGGGAGAATACACCGGTGGCCAGCACCGCGCCATCAAGCAGCCCTTCCGTCTCTTGCACGCCCGTCGCCGTATGCGGTGCGTCGACATTAGCCGATCTCGACGCCATCACGGTAAACAAATTGCTTTAATTACCGCCTTTCATGCCATCTATTACTCTTATGGCATCTCGCTCTGACGACGCCATACATGTTTTCCGCAGACGGATGTTCCTTGCACTCTCTTATGCTACGTGAACAACGAGCTGAGGCATGTTGCCAAGGGTACCATCGTTCAACCCTTGCAGCGCACGTTCCACTCAAAGCCGATGCCAGATAGCGTGCACAGGGTTAAAATTAGTCGGGTGCTAAGGGGCTGCGACGACCTGGAACCTCCCATTCAACCCCCAGGAGCGGATGAAGAAGAGCCGTCTGTCCTCAGAAGTTGCTTCGGCTTATTCTTTCTATGGCCAAAGAGCATGATCCGTTTGGGCACGGCGGGGGCCATCACGCCACAGACAATAGCACCGCCTGTCGTGCCAGCGACAAGCGGTGGCAAGGCCCCCTTACCGCCCTCGCCGTCACCTCCACGCGGTGGGTCGGATGATCATGTTGATGATATGCACATGGCGCAGGATCCGGCCGAGGACGACGAAGACTGGAATGATCACTTCTTCAGCACTCAGTTTGGCAACGAAGAAGACCTAGCTGGTGGCCCCACAGAGAAAGCCACTATCACCAAGCGTCTGTTTGGTTCTCAGGAGACGCCTCTAGCTTGCGCCTTTACAGAGCCAGCTGATACAACCAACCGGCCCTTTATTCTAAGCCCTGACACACTACATAGGGCGGCCGGTGCTCAGATTGCGGTGCCTGCCCGCTCTCCTAAAGGAAAAAAGCGCAGGAAAAGAAAATCTAGCAGCTCGAGCCAGCCGGTGGCGTCAACAACCGCGAATCCGATCAGGTTTCGGGACGGGCCACCAAGACCCGAGGGTATTATGTGGAGGATTCATGTGGCGGGTGAGCCCATGCTACCTAAGAATTTGCGGAAGCTCACCAGTTCAGAACTGCAGAGTGTGCATGACGGCGTGCTGACGATAGAGAGACGCCTTCTATCGGAGAAAGATCCCTCGCACCCGGTATTCGTGGTTAAGGTGCCACCAGGCTTGGGCTTCGTCGACACTGCCCCCGCGGATCTGTTCTTCCTGCGGTTCGAGGACATCTTCAATATGTTCCACCTATACCCGCTGCACTATACCATGGTCCGTCTCTTTTCTCTCAGCCTGGCCATGCAGATCATTAGAGAGAACACACCGGGCATCGCTATAGTGGACCACTACTACATGCGTGACGGCTGCTTGGGTTCCCCCGCCGAACGACGTATCGTGGCCTCGTACCTAAAAAGAATCCTCGTGGCGAACAAGACAAAGGAATACATTCTCATGCCTTACTTTCCCGAGTAAGTCGTTATTCACTCGCCACCGTCGATTGGCTTTATTAGATCATCATCATTCTTTTTCCAACACATTCCATTTGAATTTTTTGCGCAGAGATGAACACTTCACGCTCATCTCCTTATCGCCGAAGCATTCCCACGCCACGTATTTCGACTCGGGGAGTCTAGAAAAGAAGAAAAACTACGACAAGATCAAGGAAGTTCTGGATGATGCTCTCACTGGCTTTGCCTCGACGGAAGGCACCGGCTTCGTGCGTAAGAAGGTCAAGTTCGGCAGGCACGTCTTCAACCACGTAACGGAGTTCCCCTGCGTGAAGCAGCCGGAAAACAGTAAGAAGGAAGCCTACTATGCACTCCATCACATGAGGGCGTTCCTACTTGACCAGCTGAATTCTACGCTGCCAGATCATCTCAAACAGTGGGCCGAAGCAAAGGCCAAGATCAATGATTCGGATATTAGACAAGAGATGTATCGCATCCAGCAGCAGTTTGGGGCAATCATCTTTCGTGATGTCATGACTTCGGGGGGGATCTTCTACGGAGGAAATATCCCGAATAACCGTGACCTAGAAGATCGCCTAGAGATGCAGGGTGACTATAGGAAGTTCATGACGAGACAGGGCGTCCTCCCGTTCCCTAAGCCAAGCCAGAAGGCTTGATGTTGGCCTAGTTGTAGTTACAAACTATAGATGACCTTTGTGTGTGTGTGTGTGGACGACAAGTGAACTTATTTTGCTTATTATTATATATCAATCAATGCTTGGTTTTTTTGCTTACTCTTTGGTCATTTGCTCAATTTGGTCCTTCTTTTTTTCCTTACTCTTTTTTCGAGAATAATGCCGATGATTGAAATGTCGTGGCACACTATATATGTGAATGTGCTACGATGGGACTGTGAGCCTTGTGATATGCACAAGTCCAGGTCTTGTGCATCCTACTTGGCTCACCGTTCCATCGTAGCATATTCCTGTGTCCAACGACCTATGTATATATATGAGGTATTCTTTTCGAGTTATTTTTGTATTTTTCGAGAATATGCCGATGATTGAAATGTCGTGGCACAATATATATGTGAATGTGCTATGATGGGATAGTTAGCCTTGTGATATGCACAAGTCCAGGAATTGTGCATCCTACTTGGATAACCGTTCTGTCATAGCATATTCCTGTGTCCAACGACCTAGCTAGTTATATATGAGGCATTCTTTTCGAGCTACTTTGGTCTTTTTCGAGAATAATGCCGATGATTGAAATGTCGTGGCACACTATATATGTGAATGTGCTACGATGGGATTGTACGCCTTGTGCTATGCACAAGTCCAGGTGTTGTGCATCCTACTTGGCGTACGGTTCCATCGTAGCATATTCCTGTGTCCAACGACCTATGTATATATATGAGGCATGCTTTTTGAGTTACTTTGGTCTTTTTCGAGAATAATGCCGATGATTGAAATGTCGTGGCACACTATGTATGTGAATATGCTATGATGGGATTATACGCCTTGTGCTATGCACAAGTCCAGGTGTTGTGCATCCTACTTGGCGTATGTTCCATCGTAGCATATTCCTGTGTCCAACAACCTAGTTATATATGAGGCATGCTTTTTGAGTTTGCTCTTTTTGATTTAAGAGTACTTTCTATAAGTGTATCTTCATATGCGACTTTAATTATACATGTTTTTTCAATCACCGGTTAGTTATTATTGTCAACTTGTAGATGACGTGGTACGTCGTGTACAAGGGACGGGTTCCCGGAGTCTACGATGATTGGGAAGACTGCCGAAGACAGTTGCACCGTTTCAGCGGCAATAGCTACAAAGGGTACAACACTATGGCGGAGGCGGAAGCTAGATACACGCACTATCTAGCGGGAGTTAGGACGACAAGGAACCGGATGAAGACCTACACCTTCGTCGCGGCGGTGATCATGCTTATCTTCTTTGGTTGTTTATCCCGCGTTTGTGTCTAGCTAGTTTAGATGTCTAGGCGAGCTTCCGAGCTCTAACTTGTTCGATCGACACATGTATTTGCATGTCACCAACTACTACTTTGTAACTTGATCGAAACAATGTAACTTATACTATGTTCATGTATGAGACTTATCTATATGTATTTGTTTCAATCTTGTTTTTCATATTGTGTATTTATATATATAATTGTATATCTTGTATCTGTGTGTGTATATCTGCTGTAATATTGTATATAATCTGTATTGTATATAATCTGGCTCGGAAACTAAAAAAGAACAAAAAATACATCTGTGGCACACATGGTCTACCTTCTGTGGCGCACTACGTCTAAAGCGCACTATGGAAGCTTAGTGGCGCACTAGGTAGTGTGCCACAGAAGATCCCAGGGGTAGCGCACCTGCCCAAACTTCTGTGGCGCACTAGCAGGTGCGCTACGCCTGTCTCTACACAACCGTGGCGCACTAGGCAGTGCGCCATGGCTGAGAGATAGCCGTAGCGCAAGGCCCGTGGAGCACTGCTAGTGCGCCACAGATGATGTTTCCAGGTGCGCCACTAAAGGCCATTTTCCTAGTAGTGTCATGTGCCACAGGCAATCATGTTGAGTGTAGACTCATAACCCCTAATCATCATCAGAATAACCCGGAACATCACAAGTTACAGCCACGGTGGGTCAATACATTGGAATAGTATTGGCAAGTGATACCTTAGTATAATATTAGCATTTAGATACTACATGCATTTGGCAAAGTGTAGTTTAGGCTTGCTTTGCTCAAAATAAGTTTCACGTATCAGTTGAAGACACTAAGTTTTTCTTTGACAAAACTTTCCCAAGGAATCACCAATATAAATTGGTGAACCTTCACCCTTGTTCAACCACAAGTTTTAACTTAGAAAATTGGGATGAGGAGATTCTTGATAGCTTCCATGTCTTCATGCTCAAGTTTTCCAATACCAGGGACATGGCTAAGTACTTAGATTCTTCCATCTGCAGAGGTTGTGCACTTTCCCCACAAGACTTGATTTTCACCAAGACAGGACCTTTCAGAAGCCTTCCCTTAGACCAAATGGACGCGCTCCAAACCTATCATCCCACTACCACCAACTGTCCAAATGGCTAAGTTATTGCAACCTATATGATCCAGGCAGAGCCCATAATTCCATGTGGCTACACTATAAGTTTCTTAACATTTGGCATCTCAAATCCCTTTGTTCCTGGGTGGCTTTCCACAAGTGAGATACACAAAGTAAGCCATAGAAGTGGGCCTTGTGCAACAACTCAACACAAACCATTCTTTCCATTCCATCCAGGTGTTTCATTCACTTAGTTGTTTTATTAAGCAAAAACACAAGTCAATGACTTAGAAATATTTCACATAGCATGAATATATAATCCACCCTTGGTTGCTACTAGCTAGGCTAAGCATGGCAATAGTAAGCATCTTAACTTAGAGGAAATTCTAACAATTCTACAACTACTAGGATTTCCCAAGCATAGCATATAGATACTTATCAAAATATTCATGCAATGTCCTATACAAAATATTTCTAATGCATAGGTGAAAATATAGGGATAAAAACATGAAGAACCACTTGCCTGTGTAGTTTGGGGAGTAGCAACAATCTTCACAACCACAATCACTATTAGCACCAAAATCTACACATAAAATAATGGAACCAAAATCACATAACAAATTATACAAACAAAAATATATGAATGCATGCAAATGCCATGTGATGATTTTTCTACACCAAACAAGACAAGGGTATAGTACTGAAACATAAACAAGACCAAGATACTCAAAATAAACCTTATTTGATATTTAAAACAGTTTTCAAATAATTTCCATACTCAAATTAAGCTTACAAATGTCTCTACAAAATTTACGAAATTTGAACGTGTGGATCAAAAGTTATGAATTTTACAAGTTTGAATCACTAATAGATCTAATTCATATTTTTAAAACAAAGAACTAGCCACACGTCATGTCCTGATTGGTTGATACCGTTTTGCACCGGATCACACTCGCGGGCCGTTAGATCTAACTTAACACGCACGATCCTGATCTGTCTGTACCGCTTCACTACAGATCTATTTCTAATCGCTGGATCTAGATCCTACGGCTATAGATCAAACGACCATAGATGGGCGAAGCTAGCAGCAGCGATGCGGCGGCCCGGCTCTGTCTGAGAGGTTGCCGGCGATTTAGGTCGCGCGGGAAGGAGTGGAGGTGCTTACCGTGTTCGCGGGACTGCAGTGAAGCTCAAGGTGGTCGAGGGAGAGACAGGGGCGCACAGACTCGACGTCTATTGCTCGCCGGAGAAGCGTCGGTCGTCAGGTACGGCTGTCCGTCATCGTTGGCGAGGTTATAGACTGCGCCTAGCCAAAATAATGATGTCGTTAGATGCACACAAGCCTGGCGAACATGTGAGTAACCAGAAGAGAAGAAGGGGTGGTCGGGAACTACCAGGAGGTGTCGCCGGAATCGAGCAGCGGCAATGTCACTTGCGGAGGTGGACAGGAACGGCTGCCTGGATCAAGCGCGGCCAAATGAAAGGGGTTATGAGGTGCACAAGGTTGTAAGGAACACGCTCGTTTGAATTAGAAGGGCAGGGGTGGTCTGGCTCACCGGAATTTCGTCGCCGGAGCTCGTCGGTACAGCGGCGGTGTTAGAGAAATTAGGGGCAGCCTGGTGGCGGAGCGAGTGAGTTGAGCGAGGGGAAATGGTCGTCTAGGGGTGGGGATTAAGTATCCGATCGAGCAGGGGGAATTACTCCGCAAATCAAGCGCAATCAAAGGATTTGAATTCGGGAGGAAACGGCAGCGTCGAGCAGTTCCTCCGGCGCGTGATTGACGATGACGATGACGAGGCAAAGTGGGGTCGGCCTGTCAGTGAGGGGGTGTGCGCGGGTTGGGTGAGAAACAGAGGGAGAGAGGGAAAACCCGGGTGGGCTGTTTTGGTTACTGGGCTGAAAAGATTTCACCGGACCATTTCTGTTATCCTTATTCTTTTTCTTTTTCTGAATTGATTTTCAGGAAAAAAATTCAAATGAAATCAAATGTGTTTGATTTCAAACTTTTTCTGGATTTTTTTGTAAAATGAAACCTGCATATTATTGGGTATAAAACCATGCTGTCTCACTAGACTTGCTTGGTTCCTTTGAATTTTTTTAAAATAAACAGTGCCTTAGCACAAGATTAAATAAAGATATGAAAATGGTTTTTAAAACCAAATTTTGTTTCGAAATTTTTGCCCAAGCTTTGGAACTCAACCAAACCAGCATATGAACAAACAATCTTGTTTTGAAACCAATAATCTCCCACTATGGAGTAGCATTGGATCAATGCCTGTTTACATAAAATAATAAGCACCCAAATGCTTCTGTTTTTGTAATGACTTTGAAAATAATCCCTAAATGATTATGCATGCATGGATGATATGCAATCATTGAAAACATGATTTTAGGGATGTTGCATGGCAGACCTCGATCGGATGGCCACCCGGCTAGAGACGATGGTGGAGACGCAGAGGCTCACCGCCCGGGACATCACCTTGTCGTGGATGGTGCGTCGCGTGCTTTCGCTGCAGAAGCGGTCGCACAAGATGTTCCACCTTTCGACCACCAACGATCCGACGAGGACGTCGTGAAAGGATGTTCCCTACCAGGACCTGCGGAACTGGGTCTCCATGATCTCCAAGTTCCGCATCGAGGCCAACTAGGCGTACTCCTGCTCCTCCCGTACCATAACGGTCGCCTGCCGCCTTGGGTAAGTTTTTATCTGGTTGTTTTGCGTCTCGTTTCTTGTTATTTCTAGCTTTCCTTGGGTGCCTTATGCTCCCCTTTTTGATTAGTTGTTCACGGCGCAGCTAGCTGAGGATGGCATGGGTGACTTCCCGCTTCCGTCCTTCTTGGAGGACAGGAAACCGAAAAAGTACCCCCAGACGGAGCCCGAAGGGTTTCTCGTCCGGGCAGATAACGGCCCCTCGGATCCTCATGGTAGGTTGCTGACCGTAGCTTTTTCTTTCTCCTTTGTTTTTGAGGTTATGGTTTTTACTCTTTGCTTGTGTCGTAGTCGATGTCACCGACGAGGAGGGTGGCCAAGAGAAACCCGCGGCGAGAGCCCAGGGAAAGAGGGCGGCACCTGTTGCCGCTCCTGCTCCAGTTGAGACGAAAAAGACGCGCCGAGGGCGTCAGGTTGTTGCTCCACCGTCCGTTGCTGGTTTAGTATCTCTCTTGCCCTTGCTTGCCACTCTGCGGTTTTGCTGGTTTCTCCTTTGACTCTTTGTTCCGCGCAGCGAGGCCATGGTGCTTGGCGATGGTGGTGCCGTTGTCATTGCTCCTCTGCCTCCTCTTCCGGTTGAAGAGGTGGCGATGTCGCCGGCTGCGCCCGCGCCGGATGCGTCTGGCCCGGCTGCAGCCAGCCCAGCTGCGTCAGCCGCGCCATCTCCGCCCAGGGCGCCTGAGGGCTCTCCGACCACGAGGCTGCTGCACCAGGCGCCTGCGTCCTCGCGGTTGGGCCAACTATTTGCGGCTATGCAGGACCCGGAGACCCCCCTCCTTCGTCCCGTGGCTAGTGTGAACCTGGCTTGGAGCGATGCTCCAAGCAGTTCCGCCAAGCCCGTCATTATGGAGGTGACGGAGGGAGCTGGGGCCACGTAGGCGGCTGCGGCGGATGCCGGCTAGCCGGATGGTGGTCAACCGGCTAGGAGGGAGTTGGTGGTGGCTGCGCCTTCGGGTGTGGCTGCTGATGATGACGAGGTTATCGTCACCGGCTCGAGGCCAGCTCCGGCTGTGCTGATGCCGGGTGCGATCCTTGCCCAGTTCTCCGGCTCGGCGCCCGTCGCACTCAGCCAGGTTCGCCACCTGGTTGAGGGAATGGAAAAGGGCCTTGACGAGGCCAAAAAATTTTCTGTTTTGATGGAGGTAAGTCGTTGCCCTTCACACGTTTTCCGTTCTTTCATCCGGTTTGCTTCTCTGTTGCTCATTTGCTTTCTTGATGCAGAAAGCATTTGTGGAGTCTGTGAAGAACACTCGGGACCTTGGCCGTAAGATCTTCTTCAGATCTGTCTTGGCGATTGGCTCTCTTTTCCCGTTTTTTTGTTGACCAACGGGTATCCTCCTACAGCCATGATCCAGGACAAGGAGAGGGAGGTGGAACGCCTCAAAGCTGAGGTTGCCCAGCTGGAGGAATCGAACAAGGTGCGACAAGCGCAGTTCGATCAACTTGCCGCGGCCAAGCATTAGTTTGAGGTTAGCATGGAGTGGGACAAGAAGACAGCTGACATCCGGGCGGAGGCGCTGAAGAACTTTGAGATGATCTCCACCCAACAGGAGGAGACAATCCAGGTTCTTCGCCGTAGGGAGGAGGAGCTTACTCAACACCTCGAGAACATCTCGGAGATGGTCATCAGTAAGTTCTTTAGCTTACTTCTTCCGTTGTGCCGTGACTTGCTCGATCTTGTCCGTTTATTCTGCTTTGTGCCTGGCTACAGCTCATTATCCTAAGGCGACCGAGATGGCCATGGAGAAGCTGCCCGTGGAAGTGGTTGGGCGTGACCTGGCTGCCCTCGACTTGGTCAAGGTGGTGGCGGAGGAGAGCAATGGCTTTCGCGCCGTTGGCAACGATCTCTTCCACTACATCTGGCCGGATGCAGGCGACGTGCACGATATGGCCAGCCTAGTTGTGGCTCTATCCAAGGGCATCGACGTGCTGGACATGCACAAAGAGTGGGCTGCTCGAGGCGGAGTGGAGATGGCGCTTGCTTTGGTGAAGTCGTGGTACCCGGGTGCCGACCTGAGCATGCTCACCCGCGGCTTCTGCCTTGGGACGACCTATGAGGGTCTTCGCGCCAGCATTCCTGCTCTCCAGGCCTGCGGGGTGAAGATTGGCACATATGTGGACCTGGAGCGTGACTTCAGCGCCCCCGGAGAGCCACGGCCGTTCCACTTGGTCCCGTCGCCTTGGAATCCTCTTGACGTTGCCTCCAGCAGCCAACCTCCTTCCACTGACGCCGGTGCTGCCCCTGTTGACCCATCCCCTACTCCTGTTCCTTCTACTTTGCTAGCTCCAGACTCTTGATCCCCGGGATGCCGAGTGTATTTGTGAAAGTTGTTACTTTGCTGTGCTACACTTTGGCTGACTTCTGTCGCTGACTTTTGAATCTGCGCGGAGCCTTCGTGCTCCGCTTTATGTCTTGGTGCCTTTTGCTTATCTTTGTTCATGTCTCCGTCATTTGCGGTCTTTTATGCTCGCGCCGGCTGGGATGGCCACCCGGGTTCGAGCTCTTTTGCCGTCCTGGCTTTATTTTGTGGGTGCGCGGGAGCGCGTCCACTGGGTGTAGTCCCCGAGGTTCGGACCGGCTGGGGTAGCCAACCGGGGCGAAGCTCTTTTGGCTACCTTGACTTGAGTTTGTGGGTGCGCGGGAGCGCGTCCACTAGGTGTAGTCCCCGAGGTTCGGGCCGGCTGGGGTAGCCAGCCGGGGCGAAGCTCTTTTGGCTACCTTGACTTGAGTTTGTGGGTGCGCGGGAGCGCGTTGTGTAGTCCCCGAGGTTCGGGCCGGCTGGGGTAGCCAGTTGGGGTGAAGCTCTTTTTCCACCTTGTTTCCTGCCAACTTGTGGCTCGGGTCGTGCAAGACAAAGCGTTGCTTTGGGTTAGTTTTCTTGTGCATATGCTCATGCGTTAGTTGGTAATTATCGTAGAAGGAAAATAGATATGCGCCCCTTCTAGTTATGCCGCTAGCAACTCCCCTTTTCTCAGCGAGTATTGGCCCTTCGAGCATTTTTCCTTGCCGGCTGTCAGCCGGGTTGCGGTCTGCAGCCGGAACCGAAGGACTGGCTATGTTGGTGTGCCTCACGATACTTCGGTTCGCTGTTGTTGGCTTAATTCTTGTAGGGCGCGACCGGTTCGCCTGGACGCCCTTGATTTCTACGCTGGCATCTTCTTGCCACATGCGCTTTGAGTTTTTGCTATTGCCGGGTCGACATCTGACATGCGTACTGAAGCCGGAACCGAAGAGGTTACTCTACACGCCGCTTGCGATATTATGCCGTCTGTAGAAATCGTGGGGCCTAGGCCAGCCGGTACAAAAATGCAGATGCTGTGTGGAATTGGGACAAAGTCCTTAGCGCTGCGCCAAGGGTCTCAATCTTGTTCACTTGTTACATAAAAAGGAAAGATACATACACTTTTCTAAGTGTAAAATGGGCGGAGCAGGCTGGCATTCCATGGGCGCTCCATCTCCTCGTCTGAGCAATCTGCCTTGTTCTTCGTCGGCTGATGTGCATCGATCAGATAGTATGAAATTTTGTGTAGTGCTCGGCTGACGATGAATGGTCCCTCCCATGTCGGGGACAGCTTGTGCATTCCTTTGGTGCTCTGGACCAGGCGCAGCACCAGGTCTCCCTCGCGGAAAGAGATGGGCCGGATCCAGCTGGCGTGGTATCGGTCTTGTTGGTAAGTTGATGATCTGGACAGAGAAAACTCGCGTGCCTCCTCGAGCAAGTCCACGCTATCCTCCCTTGCCTCCTTGGCTTCCTTCTCCGTGTAGAGCTGCTTGCGAGGTGCTTCGAACTGGATGTCTGTGGGGAGAATGGCCTTTGCCCCATAGACAAGGAAGAACGGCGTGAAGCCGGTTGAGCGACTGGGTGTGGTGCGTAGGCTCCAGAGCACTGCTGGCAGCTCCTCTATCCAACATCCGGGTGACCTGACGAGCGGTTCGATGAGCCTCGGCTTGATTCCGGCTAGCACAAAACCATTAGCACGCTCGCATTGTCCGTTGGACTGTGGGTGCGCGACCGATGCCGGATCCAGGCGGATCCCTTTTTCCCCGCAGAAACGAGCGAAGACTCCTTTCGCAAAGTTGGTTCCATTTTCAGTAATGATGCTGTGCGGGTAGCCGAACCAGATGATCATGTCTGTGAAGAACTTGATCACCGTCGCTCCATCCAACTTCTTGATTGGCTTCGCCTCGATCCACTTGGTGAACTTGTCCATAACTACGAGTAGGTGCGTCATACCGGATCGAGCTATCTTGAATGGCCCAACCATGTACAGGCCCCAGACCACGAACGACCAGGTGATCGGTATTGTCTTGAGCGCCGCAGACGGCGTGTGCTTCAACTGGCAGAATCGCTGGCAGCCGCTGCATGTCTTGACTATTTCTTCGGCGTCCTTCAGCGCCGTCGGCCAATAGAAACCATGCCGAAGGGCCTTGGCTGCTATTGCCCTTGACGAGGCATGGTGGCCACACTCGCCCTGGTGTATGTCCGTTAGAAGCTTGGCTCCTTCCTCCCGACTGATGCATCGCTGGTAGATGCCTCTGACGCTGTGCTTGTACAGCTCGTTGTTGATGATGGTGTAGGCGCTTGCCCTTCGTCGCACTTGGCGTGTTGTCACCTCTTCTGTTGGGAGTTCACCCTTGGCCAGGAAATCCATGTACGGCTTTGCCCAGTCGAGCGCCTCCCATATGGTGTGCACCGTCTATATGATGAACTTGATCTCCTCGCGGACGGCCGACTCCAGAGCATCGGGAGGCCTAACGGGTGGAAGGGTGTTGATGTCGACCGCGGGCTGCGTCGTGGTAGTTTTCGGATGCGGTGAGGCATTTCCCGGGTGCGGCACGACAGTCCCCGGGTGCGGCACGGCAGCCCCCGGGTGCGATGTAGCAGTCCCCGTGTGCGATGCAGCATTCCCCGGGTAATGCGCGGCAGTCCCCGGGTGCGGTGCAGCAATCCCCGGGTGTGACGCGGTGGTCCCTGGGTGTGCCACGGAACCGGCTATTCCTGGGTCCACGCTGAGCACGATGGAGTCGGACTCTGGTGAGGGAGTGATGGAGGGCTTGCGCAGGTGCTCGAGGGAGACTCCGGGCGGTATGGCTTGTCTTGTTGACCCGACCCTGGCCAAAGCGTCAACGGCTTCATTGTTCGCTCTAGGTACATGGTGAAACTCACATCCTTCGAAGCAGGCGCACAGCTGCTGGACGAAGAAGCGGTAAAGGGCCATATTCGCGTCCCTCGCATCCCATTCGCCAGATACTTGTTGCACGACCAAGTCCGAATCTGTGAAGCACAGCACCCTTTGAATGCCTATCTGCTTGGCCATTTTGAGCCCATGGATGAGTGCTTCATACTCGGCGACATTGTTGGAAGCTTTGAAGTGGATCTGGAGAACGTACTCCAGCCGGTCGCCTTTGGGCGAGGTTGTCACGATTCCGGCTCTGAGTCCTCCCCTCATTTTTGATCCATCGAAGTGTAGCTTCCAGTAAGTTGAGTCCGACACTGGGGGCATTTATTGTGTCTCCGCCCAATCGACGATGAAATCAGCCAGTGCTTGTGACTTGATTGCTGTGCATGGCTCGTACTGGATGTTATGAGCAGCAAGCTCGATGGCCCATTTCGCCACGCGGCCAGTGGCGTCTTTGTTGCCGATGATCTCCGTGAGTAGGGCCAATGCTACCACCCAGATGGAATGCTCCTGGAATTAGTGCTTGAGTTTCTTGGCGGCCATGTACACGTTGTACACCAGCTTCTGGTAGTGAGGGCAGTTCTGCTTGGATAGCGAGAGCACCTCACTCAGGTAGTATACGGGGCGTTGGACCATCTGAGCCTTTCCTTCCTCTGGTCGCTCCATGACCAGTACCATGTTGACCACTCTGTTTGTGGCAACGATGTACATCAGCATGGGCTCCTTTGCGGCTGGCACCGCCAGGACGGGTGGCGAGGTGAGCATGCGCTTGAGGTCTCGGAAAGCTTCATCCGCCTGAGCTGTCCAGACAAATTTGTCTGTCTTCTTCATCAGCTGGTACAGGGGAAGAGCCTTCTCTCCTAGCCGGCTAATGAACCGGCTAAGTGAAGCGAGGCACCCGGTGAACTTCTGTATGTCGCGCAGGTTCTTTGGAAGCTCCATGCGCTCGATGGCTCCGATCTTTTCCGGGTTCGCGTCGATTCCACGCTCGGAGACGAGAAAGCCCAGGAGCTTGCCAGTTGGGACGCCAAACACGCACTTTTCCGGGTTCAGCTTGATCTGGAAACGGCGGAGGTTGTCGAACGTTTCCTTCAGATCCTCAAGGAGCGTGCACCGTTCCTTGGTCTTGATGACGACGTCGTCGATGTAGGCGTGTACGTTCTTTCCAATATGCGTCTGCAGGCATTTCCGCATGCAGCACTGGTAGGTTGCGCCTGCGTTCTTCAATCCGAAGGGCATGGTGGTGTAGCAGTATGCTCCATACGGGGTTATGAACGATGTCTTTATTTGATCGGTTACATTGAGCTTGATGTGGTGGTAGCCCGAGTAAGCGTCCAAAAAAGACTACAGATCGCACCCGGTGGTGGAGTCGATGACTTGATCAATTTGCGGCAGGGCGAAAGGATATTTGGGGCAAGCCTTTTTGAGACTGGTATAGTCGACGCACATGCGCCATGTCTTGTTCTTCTTCAGCACCAGCACCGGGTTGGCGAGCCATTCCGGGTGGAAAACTTCCATGATGAAGCCGTCCGCGAGCAGCTGTGTGATCTCCTCACCAATGGTTCTTCTTTTTTCTTCTGCGAAGAGGCGTAAAGATTGTTTGACCGGCTTCGCGTCCGGTCGAACATGAAGGGAGTGCTCGGCGAGTTCCCTCGGGACACCTGGCATGTCTTTGGGGAACCATGCAAAAATGTCACGATTCTCACGGAGGAAATCGACGAGCGCGCTTTCCTATTTGTTGTCCAGGCCGTCTTCGACCAGGACGAACTTGCTTGGGTCCTCCTCGTTCAGCAGGATCTTCCTTGTCCCCTGCGAGGGCTTGAACTGCGATTCTCCAGCCGGTTTGGGCTCTCCAGCCAGCATGTCCTTCTGTAGAGCCGCCACGTTCTACATTATGACGCGCTTCTCTTCAGCGATGATCATTGCTTCGGCCAGCTTAGAGCCATCTAAAGCACATTCGATCGAACGCTTGTAGCATCCATCAACGGTGATCACTCCCTTTGGTCCTGGCAGCTTCATCTTGAGGTATGCGTAGTGCGGTACTCCCATGAACTTGGTCAGAGCTGGGCGCCCTAGTATGGCGTGGTAGGCGCTGGAGAGATTCACGACCTCAAACAAAATTGGCTCGCGGCGGAAGTTTTTCTCGCTGCAAAAGATGACGTCCAGCCGGATCTTGCCGATTGGGGAGTGCGATGGCCCTGGTACTACTCCGTGGAATGAAGTTCTTGAGGGTTCCAGCTGGGACTCACTGATGCCCATCTTCTCGAGGCTGCTCCGGGTAAAGGAGGTTAATGCTGCTCCCTCCATCGATCAGTACCCGAGAGAAGCGGCATGAATGCTTCTTGGAGATGATGATGGGGTTCAAGACCAACGCGTAGCTGCCAGGGGTTGGTAACACGGTCGGCTGATCCTCCTTGCTCCAGGTGATTGCCTGATCGGACCAGTGCAGGTACTGGGGGACAGGTGGGATGATTGCGTTCACCTCCGCCTCACGTCTCCGCTTGGCATTCTTTGTTTCCGGCTCCGCCAGGAATATGTGGTAATTATCCACTTGCCGCGGGTAACCATCCTCGTCATCCTCGCAGCGGTTGCGATGTTCCCTGTTATCCGGTGGGCCTCCGGCTGGCGGTGGAGGTGGTGGTGGGAGTCTACCGGCTTCGGCCATTTTCTTTGTCCAGCTGCATTGGCGCGTCATGTAATTCGCGGGCTTCTTGCCGCCGCTGTGAAACTTGCACGGCCCGTCGAGCATGGACTCCATGGTGTACTTAGGCCGAGGCGGCCTGTCGTCCGGCCTCTGCCTCCGACTGCCTCCTGCAGTCGGATCCTCATGCATCGCGGCTACTTGTTTGGTACCATACCGGCTATCCGGCTGTTCGTCTTTCCTCTTGCCGTGGCGGTTGTCGTGACCGTGCCGCCTGGGATGATGGTCGCCCGGCTGGCATCGCTCCGCCTTTTCGTCCGTGACGATTTGGCCTTGGTCGTCTACCACGATGGGCTTCTTCATTGCTGCATCCGTAATGGCGTACTTGTCTGCGATGGCCATGACCTGAGCCATGGTTTGCGGGTCTGCCCAGCTGAGTTTATGCTTCAGCATGGTGCCTCTCGGCAACCGTTGGTGAAGAAGTCTATCGCCTGGTGCTCACGCACTCCTTCACACGAATTGTGCATGCTGGTCCACCGGGTGAGGTAGGCGCGATCCGACTCGTCCTTGCCTTGTACACAGAGGGCAAGCTCGGGAGGCCGACCCGGCCACTTGTATTTTCTGGTGAAGTTGCGGATGAACGCCTCTTCCAAGTCCAGCCACGCGTTGATGCTTTTGTCGGGGAGGCTGTTGAGCCACGTCCTTGCTGAGTCGACGAGCATGAGGGGGACGTAGCGGACGGCCAGGCGGAGGTTGCCATTGGCGATTCCCACCGTGGTGGTGTAATCGACCAACCAATGCTCAGGCTTGACGGTTCCGTTGTACTTTGGCGTGTCTCTTGGGAGCGAAAATCCTTTTAGAAATGGCTCGTTCCGGATGCGCGGGCTGAAACACTTTGCGCCAGCCGAACTTTCCTCCTCCAAGGTGCATGACTGCACCAGGAGGTCGATGCGCTCCCGCGCATCAGCCGGTTCTCGGGGACCGAGCCGGCCCTTCAAACGGGATGCAGGCGGGTCCTTGTTCGCGTCTTCTTCCTCCTCCGGTGCTCGCATCTTTTTCCCCTGGGAGGCTCCGCCTGTGCGACTAACGCTAGAGGCAGCGGCGTCCCAGTTTTGGCGACCGCGGTTGCTAGATTCGCCACGCGGGCGGCTGTTTTGCCTGACCCCTCCTGGAGAAGAGGCTTGTTGGTGCTTGCTTCCTCCATGCGCCGTCTGGTCTGCGCCTTTGGGACGACGATGTCGCGGGAGTTGCCCACCTAGCTGGGGACGCCCTCGGCCTGTTGCTTGTTGGAAGTGGCCACGAGGAGCTGCACGCGCTCCTGCTGGCGACGAACTTCCTCGCCCTCTAGGTGCTCTAGCTCCGCGGCCGCTGCCTCGGCTGCCCTCATGTTCTTGGCAGGAGTGTTGTAGACAGGCCACACCACACTTGTATGTGAGTCGACGGCGCGGTCCAGTTTCAACGCCAGGTCATGCCCTCGGTGTTGGATCTTCCTGACGAAGCCATGAGCTGCGTTGTACTCGTGCATGGTGGCGTTCAGCTGACGCTGGTTAGCCGCGACCTTGGTGGCTTCCTCCAGGAGTTTTTTGCGTGTATCTTCGTGTGTTTCCGCCACAGCCGCTGGATCCGTCTCGATGATGACCGGAGCGCGCAGGTGCTGGATGGAGGCGGTGAGCGGGTCTTGCTCTTGCTCGAGCGTGGAGTTTTCACCTCCTGCCCAACGTTCTTGAGGCTGCCGATGGTTTTCGCGAGCGTTTACCATCATGAATTCGACGCGACCCCTCCCTATGGCTGGGACGCGGGCGAGGGGCACGTAGAGGACGGGGGTGACCACGCTGGGAAAACCCTCAGCGACAGTGGCGACGTAGACGCGAACGTCTCCAAAATGCATGATGGAGCCATCGGCGGGGATGGTGTTCCCAGCGAAACATGCTGCGTTGTCGATGACGTAGTCGAAGGCACCGAGCGTGAGAACGAGGCCAGAGGCCACGCGTTCGCCGGCGACGAGCGAAAGTCCCGTGCGGAAGATGATCCTAGCCGAAGCGCTGTGCCCCATGGTGGGCGCCAACTGTCGTGGTGTGGAACACGGCAGAGCCATCGGGGATGGCAAACAAGGGACACACGGATGCATTCGGTGGCTCATGCAATGGGTTGGGCACGGTGCACTGCAAACACAGGGACGTACCCAGGTTCACGTCCCTCTTGGCGAGGTAACACCCCTACTCCTGCAAGATGAACTATGTATGGGAGCTTGATGCTCAGTACATGTGCTCCTTGAGTTGTTTCCTTAGCTACTATCGGAGGCTAGAGGAAGATGGGAACTTGATGCTAACACTTCTATCCTTCTATTGTTGCCTACCTAGAACCCTGGCTCTTCCCTCCCTTATATACTGGTCTGGGGGGCAGATTACAGATCGGGTCCTAGGGTTTACTGTTTGGATATGGGTTTATAGGGCAGGGCCGGATGCAGGGCCCAGCCGGTGGGCCAGGACCCAGTCTGCCCTTCTTTTAGCATCATCCTTCTCTTTAGCGGTCACCCGGGCTTCCTTTGGGGCGTCACCCCTGCTTTAACGGTCATCCAGACTGCTTTCGCCAGTCCAGCCGACCGTCTTGCTTTATCTTCGTCGGGTAGCACTGGTCATGACGGCATGCCAACTTCCTTGATGACGAGGGAGATACAGAAGCGTACCTTGCACGGAGCGTCAGTCCTTCCGTCCTCTCCATCAAATCCGAGGTGAGATGGGTGGGAGCGGCCACCCGGCCGGTTCTTCTGGCCACCGGCTAGACGGGCCAGCCGGGAAGGTTATAAGCCCAGTCGGGCTTGCTTGCCAGTAGGCTAGAGTTGTCTTTCCTGGAGGCCAGGCGGCCTACATCTTCTGGAGTCGGCCTAATTATGCCTGGCTTTCCCCACCCGAGGGTTATCCCCCCGACACTTCTTCGAGTAAATCTACTCCATCTTCTCGGGCCTCTTTTACCTCGGCTTCCGAGTATTGCCTTACTCTTGGCGAGTCATGTTCTATGTCGGCATGCAAAACTGCTTCCGCCCCATACACAAGGAAGAATGGTGTATAGCCTTTTGATCAATTTGGAGTTGTCCTTAAGCTCCATAGCACTAAGGGTAGTTCCTCTATCCAGCAACCAAGTGATCTCTAGAGTGGTTCCATTAGGCGGGGTTTTATGCCGGATATAACTAAGCCGTTAGCTCTTTCAACTTGTCCATTTGATTCTGGATGGGCGACTGACGCTACGTTGAGTCTTATTCGGCTTTTCCTGCAAAATCGAGCAAAATCTCCTTCAACAAAGTTTGTGCCATTGTCTGTAATCACGATGTACGGGTGACCATATCTCAGGATTATATATTTTAGGAATGTGACAGCTGTTTTTCCATCAAGTTTTTTAATGGGCTTCACCTCTATCCATTTGGTAAACTTGTCAACCATCACTAGTATGTGAGTCATATCGCCTCGTGCTGGTTTGAATGGTCCCACCTATTGGAGATATGCCCTAGAGGCAATAATAAAAGTAGTTATTATTATATCTTTGTGTTTATGATAAATGTTTACATTCATGCTATAATAGTATTAACCGGAAAAATTAATACTTGTGTGATTTGTAAACTAAATTAGAGTCCCTGGTAAAGCCTCTTTATAATACAAGCTTGTTGGTTAATAGATGATTGTGGTTTCTCGATCATGAACATTGAGATGTTGTTAACAACAGGATCATATCATTAGGAGAATGGTATGATGGACATACTCCTATAGATAAGCATAGCATAAAGATCAAGTCATTTTAATAGTTCAATTGCTATAAGCTTTCTGATACATAGTAACCTAATTTCTTTGACCATGAGATCATGATAATCACCATCACCGGAAGGATGCTTTGATGACATCAAACACCACACCATAACTGGGTGGCTATAAAGGTGGCATTGAGTGTTCGGAAAGTATGGGTTGAGGCACATGGATCAAGAGTGGGATTTGTCCATCCATATGACGGATAGATATACTCTGGGCCCTCTCGGTGGAATGTCATCCAATTGGCTTGCAAGCATGTGACTGGATCACAAGGGATCACATAACACGGGAACGAGAAAAGAGTACTTATCAGTAACGAGGTTGAACTAGGTATGCAGATATACCGACGATCAAAACCTCGGATAAGTAAAGTATTGTGAGACAAAGGGAAATTGGTATCATATGTAAGTGGTTCATTCGATAGCAAAGTAATCGTAGAAATATGTGGGAGCCATATGAATTTCTAGATTCCTCTATTGGTTATTGATCGGAGAAGTGTATCGATCATGTCCGCATAATTCACGGACCGTAGGGAGACACACTTAAGGATTCGATGTTGTTGAGTAGTTATGGAATGATGAGTAAGAGACTGAATGTTGTTCGGAGTCTCGGATGGAATCTGGGATAACACGAGGATATTCGGAATGGTCCGGAGAATAAGATTCATATAAGGAAAGTCCTGTTTTGGAGTTGGGGAATGATTCCGGTGTTTTCACCAGGAATGTTCTAGAAGGGTTTGGAAGGTCCGGCACTCCGGAGGGGAAGGGTACATGAATGTGTAATAACAATATGGAATGGTTGCATCATGTACTAGGTCACTTGGCTGGGCAAAATAAAGGGAGAAATCAAATCCTAGTTTGAAAGTCAAACGCCAATTTGAAAAAGTCAAACGGCAAGTTTGCTTGGTGGAGGGAGAGTAGGAAACCTACTTGGGGAGGAGTTCCCCTCCCTCCACCCGCCAGCCAAGGAGGACGAGTTGGGGGAGGACTCCCTCCTCCCAACCGGCCACCCTCCACCTATATAAGGAGGGGTAGGGCGCCCCCTACCCCTCACACCGAACACACCCAAAACCCTAACCCCAAGCCGCCGGCGCCACCACCTCCTTGAGCCGCCGCCACCTAGGGCACCACCAACTCGGCGAGTTGGGGGTTTCCCAAACCCTAGCCGCCGGCCAAGC